>MDJU01000152.1:0-61660 GCA_001721665.1 Trichoderma pleuroti
CTCAAAACCAGGTTCCAAGTACTGGTGAGCGAGTACGCGATGATCCTACTCTCAACGCAGTTGCCGAAAGGAGTGGCTACAGCCTCGCTCAGATACTTAAAAATATTCATATAAGCCTTTTACCTTACTTTTTTATGCTTTTTAACTTATATATAGCCAGTAGTAAGTTTTTTATAAATAAAAACTATTAGCCTTAAGAAAAATAAAGCTTTAATATCCCTAAGTAATTTATAGCTAGGTACTTTTTAATAAAAGCTTACAATTATTACCTCTTAGTTATTTACTTATACTTAATAACTAAATATTAAGCCTTAGGTATATACTCCCTTTAGCTTATTATATCTTTAATTAAATATAATAATAAGTATATGCTTACATAAGAATTTATATTTTAAAAGTAATAAAATATTTAACTTAGTAATTTAAATAGCTTAGCTTTAATTTTCTTTTTTTTAATAAGTATAAGCTTAAGGGAAATACTTACTATAATACCTTTTATCCTAAGGCCTTTAGCTTTTTTATTAATTAGCTAATATCTTTAGTAAAGTATTAATTATAAATATACTTTAAAGCTAAGCTTTTATTAATATTAACCTTAAGAAACTGTTTATTAAAAACCTAACTTTAATAAACTTAATATTATACTTATTCAACCTTTATATATAACTTAAGTTATATTTATAAACCTTATATTAAATAAATTAATAATATCTCTTAAATATAACTTATATAACTACTTAGGCTAAAGTATATTCCTTATATATATTTATATTATATTTAATAATATATAAAAAAAGGCTAAAGCTTTTTTTTTATAAAAAAAATATATTTAATATTAACTTATACTTACTAAAGGAATTTTAAAGTCTTAGTATTATAAACCTTTCTTTTATATTATAATCTTTTAATTATAATATAAATTTAAACTTTTATTAGTATAGTATTAGATAGTAAGCTTTATAAAAGCGAGTGCGTTACTAAGTGCCTTATGCCCTACGGGAGGCCCGGCCTAACGAAGCTATTAGTTAGGCTATATGGCGTTAAATATACCAACCAACCAACTAACCAAGCCCAGGCAGCCAGGGTAATATTCAGTAGCTCATCGTCATCAACTCTCCTGCCTGCAGGGAGCTGTCTTGGTGTGAAAAAGAGCTCAGCTCAATTACAAAAGGCTCAGCCCAATTATTAAGCATTGTTCATCATCCCAATTACTCGTACTTGCCCACGGAGTACCGAACCTACGGACTACCGAAGTGGAGCGCTCCTCTTTTCCCCCTTACCCAGGTACGCTTCACTGACTAATTACTGCTTCTGATCAAGCCCATTAGCTCATTCGTCAGATTCTCGCTCTTCGGTCTTTGCTTTGTGCGCATGGCAAAAAGGCGAGGCACGTGGCGGGGCGCTGGGAAGAGTAAGCCACTTTACCTTGGCGGCTGACAACAAGTTCATGTCAACAATAAATGTATTTAAGTAGTGTGATGAGAGTGACGACGATTTCTAAAATTAAAAAAATCATAAGCTGCTCACTGTTGACTGCTCTTCATTTCGCACAACTTCTCGTCGTTCAAATCCACAATGTCTACAAACAATATCGCCTTCACAGCCCCTATTAACCCTGCTGGAGCGGGACCGGCTCTCAAACGAGAGCAAGTATGGGCCGGTTTGCGTCTGAAGATTCGATCTGCCGAAACCTTTGTTCCGCAAGCCATCCAATCCACAACCGTCATCTCTGAATCCACGGACCCAACCACGGGAAACCCAGTCACTGTCCGCGAAATCGTCTTCACAGCAGACAAGCGCAAAGTCAGAGAGACGGTCACAGCATACGAGCCTTCTAGAGTGGAGTTTATCCAGCCAGACGGTAGCTCTGTGAATAACATCGTCAGCGAGGGAGCAGACGGGGAGCTCTTCATGACTTACACCTTTGAATGGAGGCACCCGGACGCCTCCAAGGCGGAACTGGCGGCACTGTTGGAGAAGGAGAAGGCGATGAGCAAATTAGCTGTCGAGGGATCTATTGCTGCTTTGCACAAGCTGGCCAAAGACGGGACGATATGAGAGCTTTAGTCATTTGACAAATAGATGACGGAATAAAAACACTAGTTTTGGCCACATAAGTCACAATTTTGCCCCGTGAAATTTTTATGTCGCGGTTGGCAGTGTCTCAGTAATGGGCAGAAGTTCTGTTTAGCGAGGCTCTTAATGTTATTAAATATTGGCTAGTCGGTAAATTCTAATATCAAGATGCCAATAGCTTCCAAGAAGTGACCAAAACATACTGTCAAGTGGATTAGGATAAACGATATCTATAGAGTAGTATTGAACAATCTTCTAAGAGGCATTGCTTTAAGCCCACGTGTCAAATAGAGCATTAAGCCGCTATCACGCAATCATATAGCTCAGCAGGAATAGCAATACGAAGATTTGAAGATTGTAATCTAATTACATTGCAAGAACCCCTACCATGTAGGCCCACCCTGACATATTACCGCGATGGCTGAGATCTCCGACTCTCTATATAGTCTACAACGTCGAAAAAGCTGCGTTTATATGTCCTTTGTTGCGTAGTGCGATTGACATATTGCAGCCCAAATTGAGAGTCAAAGCTGCCCCATTCCCAGTTGTCAACAAAACTCCACATAAACGCTCCGAGAACGTGAACGTGGTCTTCCCAAATCGCCTTGAGCATCTCCCTCAAGAACGATATATAGTACTCTGAACGCACGGTATCGTACGGGATAGCGTTGAATTGTGGCGGATTTGCTGTGCCGTTTGTGGGGTGCCCGAATTCCGTCACCATGACTGGAGCACGAAATGTGTTCCATAGATAGGATATCTGAGTGCGTAGGTAAGTCGGTGTGGTATACATCTGTATACTATTGCTGGGCTGGCCAATCAACCAGCCATTGGAAGTTGTCTCAGTGACACCGACACAATTGGGGTAGAGTGCGTTGCTGGTTTGGTTATTTGCGGCGCAGGCAGCGATGTTGTCGGTAACAGGGAAAATGATGGGAGCAGTGTAAACGTCCATTGCGATAAAGTCTAAGTGATTCGGGCCATAAAGTAAGCAAAACTGTCTCGATATCGTGTATTGCCTTACAGGGAGAGAGTACACATTCAAGCGGTGTTTATAACGTACCTAGCGTTCCTTTGAGATTGCGTAGATCGGCTTTGCTCAACGGCACGTAATCTTGAACCGTAATCTTATACGCAGAAGGATAGTCTTGCCCAAGAGCCAGGGGATAGAGAAAAGGTCCCAGATGAAGATCATTAAAGTGTGCAGCTGCAGCAACATGAGACTTCTGGGAGGGGTGAAGGGGGACTCCCGGAGGAATTTCCATCTTCATGGATACCTTGCTGGTGCTGCGTAGTTTTTCTTTGTAAAAGTGATACAACTTAGCGTAAGCCTTGATGACGTAATCGATGCTCTTCCCATTGACTGTGCTAATCTGAGGTTCGTTAAAGGTAAACCAGAAGGGCACTCGATCTGCAAAGTGGCCCATGACGATTTTGCCGTAATTCACAAAAGCATCCTCAAAGCGGTCGTGCTGAAAGCCGAGATTCGTTGTCCCAAGATAACAACGCGTGTTGGAATTAGTAAGTATTTCCGTCTGATTATCCCCGAAAAACTGCAACGGAGTGTCAAAGTGATGGAAAGTCACAACGGGCGTGATGCCTTTGGAAATGGCAAAGTTGATCAGGTCGTCATAGTGCGCCAGTGCTTGGGAGTTGACGGGAGTATTGGGAAAGGCAAACGGCAGTAT
Organism: Trichoderma pleuroti; assembly: GCA_001721665.1. Taxonomy (NCBI): domain Eukaryota; kingdom Fungi; phylum Ascomycota; class Sordariomycetes; order Hypocreales; family Hypocreaceae; genus Trichoderma; species Trichoderma pleuroti. The sequence goes on from MDJU01000152.1 coordinate 3,765, forward strand.
GCGAGGCCATGCAATACTGAAGGAGTAGTGTCGAACCCCGATGCGAGCAAGGCGCTCGATATCCTGTTTATAGAGATAGTAATTCTCATCTGTAATGTAGTTTGGCGACAAGTTGCGGATACCCAGCTTGGCAGCCGCCTCTGGTGGGAGAAAGGCAAACATCTCTGGAATCGCCGGCGCCCTGCCTTCGTCCGCAATGGCGCCCTCAATCTGTGCTGCGGAACCAGCAGCTCCGAGGGTGAAGTCGTGGGGAACTGGGTAGCAATCCGACGATGCAAACAGCAGCGGCGGTGGGGGGACAAGCTCTGTAGTGGGCACCGGGGTTGGAGACACGGTCGTCGGGTAGAGCCCCCTCGAAGTGAGATTCGGCACACCGGCAATCTCCCAAAGCTGCGAGTAGGCAGCATGACTATATGGATCTCTCGAGTCATGGATGGGCGGTTTGGATGGCTGGGCGTACCAGTTACCCCACGACGTCGTTGACAAGCTCGGAAGCAAGTGCTTCACTTGAGCATAGTGCGGACCGTACTGAGAGAGAGCGCTGAATGTTGGTACTGGTGATGCTGTGCGGACGGTTTCCGTATTGGTGTACTTGAACTGAGAAAATTCATATTTGGGAGTCTTGCCGAAAGCTGGGTGCGTGGGAGTTGCTTTGCAGTTTTGGACGTTTGGACCGTGTGTATGAAGATAGACCTGTTGGCCAAAGGCGCCGGCGACGAGAAGCAGCAGCGCCAGCATCATTGTTACTGAGCAAGTCATGAGCGGACTCTCCAGCGAGCTGGGACAATGAATATCAGTCTGTGGAAATGTTCAGACGATTCACATCATGCTTGACTTGAGAATTTTGGAAACCTTTATATGGATGAAATTACTATGTATCATATATCCTCCAAGAGACATATAGGTCTTTTTTTTAATAACACTGAATGTGAGCTTCCGGAGTGTTTCTCATCGCCATACCAGCTCTTCACTTTGGTAAGGACCGGTAAACCATAACCCTTTTCAGCTAGACGCCGGACGTTCCTGTCTTTTGCGGGGGGTTTAATTTACTAGGTGGCTTGGTGGCTTTCTATCATTGACAAAGCAACAAAGGAACCCATCTTCTCTGTTAGTATGGAATTCTAGAGAAGCACTAGATGAACCGACTAGAACTACGGAGTACATGGGTAAAGAAGGTTGGCAAATACGAATAGAAGGCGCGTGACGTTGAGCCAACGTGTGAGAAGAGTTGGTCCATGGTTGTTGCGCGTTCAAACTGCAATGTAATATCTCAAGGGTAGAGTAGATGATGCGAATAAAACTAAAGAGAGACTTTAGATTTCGGCATCGAAACCAATCAGCCAACAAACTCTTCTAGAATAGAATTGACGATAGAGAGACTATAGAGCCCTCAACAGACTACAGAATATGCGCTCGCATGACACCTTTGCACTATTCCTACCTCGCTGGCCGCGGGGTAAGATCCCCAGATCCTGGAGAAAATGCCGAGGATGGCGCAGTGCTGATCTGGGGTACACCGGCAACTGGGACCGAATTCGGCCTAAGAAAAGGAGAAGCGGAGGCCTCGATTCTTACCCCTCTGGCAGCAGGGCGTTGCGCGGGCGACAAGTTAGTTGTGTGAACAATGAACACCTAGAGATTCATAGTAGCATCGCCAACTCTCGCCATCTTCGTTGCAGTCGTTTGCTCAACCTCGTGACTGGAGACTCCCTTTCAACCACACCGATGGCGAGGCTAGAGCACAACGAGCTCAGCCTCATGACGGGCTCACCTGCCGCGCTGAGCTGGAGGGGTGGGCGTGTCAGCACGGCTTGCGTTGCGTGCCATCGCCTCAAGGTTCGTTACGAGCTGGGTTGATTGTGGCCTGCTATCCCATCAACCATCTGCAAGGTCATCGCTCACGCTGACCGTGACTAGATGAAGTGCGTTCGTATTGGCGAGTCGGCTTGCACCCGCTGTCAACGTGCCATGCGCAGTTGCTCTGCGAGACCGCCGCTGTATGCTGACGAGTTCGAGGTTGTTGTCAAGACGCCCAAGAACTTTAATGCTCCAAAGCAACCCCGGACATCCAGGGACGTGTGCCGCTGGCGGGCTAAAAGCAGACATCACAGTGCCAGGAGAATCACTTCTGCTGACTCCGATGGACATGCCGTTGTTTTGAGGCACGACAGGAAGCTCATTGATGATCTCCCGTCCATCTACTTGACCGCTCCCTCTCGGCAGTTTTGGGCGATCATGTGCCGAATGATGTTCTTGACATTGATTCGCATTCACTTCACAGCCCGGCAGCCTCTCTTAATATGTCACCAAGCACTATACTCTCTGATAGAATCGACTCACCATTGTCGAGGGCAGAAATGAGACAGCTTTTTAAAAATGTAAGTCTAATAAACCCCTGTCGTGTGCTGGATGATGCTAAAAAGAACAGATTCTGTTCGCGGTTGCTGCAGTCTATACCCGTCTTTACCAAAGACGACTTCAAAGACCCAGAACTCATAATCGAGCAGCAGCCAGAATTGATTCACGCAATATGCTACGTCACCGCAAGATATCTACCGGGAGGCCTATCAACCGTACGACTGGTGTATCCAAAAGTCTTGAAGTTTGTCCAGGACAAGTCTGCCGGCGCCGTATGGCCAAGAACAGCAGACATTGCGAGCTTCAGGGCACTCGTGGTTCTTTATTCATTCTCGGAAATTGCTCTGCCCAACATCGAGTCGCCGCATTCTCCCTATATCCTACCAACGCAGCTCCTGAAAACAGTGACTGAAATATACGGAACCCAACTGGGGCTGCACAGATCCATCGACGGTGCCAGAGCCATGTTGAGCCTGCCGCATGACCAATGGAAGTCTAGCGCTAGTTATAAGCGATATACATATTGGCTATGGCTATTCACCATGTCTCATCAGTGAGTTTTCATTTCCTGTCTCGTCTTTTGTCTCTACCATGGAACGCTAGAGAAGAAGAGTTGTGAGTGCTGATGATATACTTGAACCACCATTACAGCAGCGCAATTATTACAAGAACGCCACCCAGCATTCGAAGCGATAACTCGATACGGTCGGCTCCAGAGTTATTCGCAGGCACAAACATCGAGCCTCGCATGCGTCGCCTGTTGGGCGAAGTGGAGCTGTGCCTGCTATGGGAAAAGGTACTGCTCACGAGGTTTTCAGTGTATCTTTTCTGACAGCTCTTCATTCAGGCAAATGCCGTTGATTCTAATTTCGGCGAGTGGTGGTGTCCGTCAGAGAAGGCCGCACCGGCCTGTCCCTCGCCGTCAGCTGTAGTGAACATTGTTACGCGTGATTTGGCTGCCTGGAGAGCAAAGTACGCTTCCTTCATTGAGCATGGTATGTACAGTCCCCCTGATACACACGATTTCGCAAGACTAAAGAGCTTTAGGAGGGTTTGGAATCGGACTCGATTTCCACTACCGATACTCCCAGTTTTGCCTCAGTACCTACGCCGTTTGCCACTATACACATGTCAGCGATATCGACAAGCGAGACCTATTGGTGAGAACAACGCTGGACCACGCTGTCGGTATGCTGTCCTGGCTTCAGCAATTGAGTCCCGTGGTCCGAGAGAGCCTTCGGTACATTAGTGACTTTGCATTTGTCATGCTTCTCTATGCATGTATGTTTATTGTGCAAGCTTGCGAATCGCGCCACATGCTCCCCGAGGAACGATGTAAAAACCTAAAGGCAGTGGCGACAACGGCTCAGCTCTTGGTTGATCTGGGCATTCACACGTTCCACTCTCCATCAATCTATGGGAAATTGTTGCAGAGGCAGCTGGGGACTCTGCAGCCAAATGTGTGCAATGGTGTAGAGGCAGATGTGCAGCTCAAGAGCAACTCACCAGAAACACCCGGCAGCATATGGGCAGAGTATGCTAATGTCAAGGGAGACGACTGGTACCAGGATGGTTTTGGAAACCAAGAGGATTTGTTTGGCGAATTATTAAACATGCCTCGTCTTGATTGGTTTGAAGTATTGGAGTGAACTTGCAGTGCGACGCTAGAATTAATTTAGATTTCACAAAACACTAATTAACCCTCTCTTCATGATAAGTACCTCTACGGCTGCAACATGTAAATTCTGGATACGACTTGGATGTGCCGGATTCCATTGTGATGTTTATAAGAAATAAGACGTAGCGCGAAGAACGCCTTTGAGCGCAGTGAAATAAATCTAGAATTACTAAACACAGCGCCAATCACCGATTTAACATTGTTGGCTTTGTATAAAAAAGACTATACTTTACACACCAAACAAATTCAGTCTTCTATTTCCCCTATCGGCTTGACCATGCAAATGCATAGAGAATTGCATCTAGTTTCTCACAATGGCGCTCTGAGAGTGAAAAAAGTCGCAGCGATCGGAAGCATCGGGGTCTCTCTGGGCCGTTATGCTCGCATCTTGGACAGTCAGAATATCATAACTCTTTTGTCCGTACAGTGGCCAATGGGTTCGTGTCTGATGAGAGACAGAAGGAAAGGTGTTTAGGTCAAGGCCGATGATGAATGAGAGAAAGTAATCTTTGACTGCAGTGGCCACGGATGTGTCGACGGTGAAGATTTGTGCGTCGAAAATCGGAAAGTCTGCTGCCGAATGCACGTGTGTTGACTTGCTGCGCCTGCCACAGAGACGGATCGTTGCCGGGGATGGAGAGAGGAGCGAGAAGAGCAATGAGCGGAAAGATGAGGCTGCGAAAGTATGGCTGCTCGTAATATGTGGCTCCAAAGTCGGACAGCGGATAAAGCTGCTTCAGGCTCGCCCAGAACTTTGGTGTGGGCGAATGCCACGTCTTTTGCCATTGGGCGCTTAATTCGTCGAGCGAGGTCAATGAAAAGTTGGTGAACAAGATGCCTGGAGGGGTATTCATGAGAAAACATGTCATGTACGGACAATGTGGTCGTCTTCATACCTTCAAACGAATCGTGGTTGGTCATGAGCGGAACCCGAGCAAAATGGCCCTTGTCGAATTCCACAGATGGCAGATCATGGATGAAGTTTCCATCCACCGAAGGCCCAAAGAACATGCCACCGTAAGCGTATAGTCTAGCAGCGTAGGCTGTGTAGTAGCTCTTGTTGATGGCCGTTTCCAGTGCAGATGCAGATAGACCTCGAAGACAGGCGAGACTACCACACTTGGCGTCGTTCAAGACGGTCTGATACTGTTTTGCAAAAAGACGTCGTCGTGGTAAGGCTGCAGCCATGGGAACTCTATGCGGCAGATTAGCCCGATGCAAGGTGCACGAGAAGCTTCACAAGACCATAGCTGCAATCGCACCTCTGTACGGCGACTTCTTCTCTCCTCCCTTGTAAAGCATCTGGTTCACGACCGATCCACCGCCTGCGCTGCCTTCCCAAATCGTCACCTTGGAGGGATCACCTCCAAATGCGGATATGTGACGCTGAACCCATTCGAGAGCGAGGCGCTGATCTAAGAGGCCAGCATTCTTCACTCCGTCGTGTCCGTTAAACTCCTTTGGGTTCAGGAATTCGTATGCACCGAGGCGATATTGAATGGAGACCCAGATGACATTGCCTTGGGCATACTGCGTGAACTGTGAGCCATCCGAGGAGATGGAGTTGCCGGTGACGTAACCTAGCAGACATTTAGTTGAGCTATAGCCCATATATCCAGTGGATTCTATGGCTGCTCACCTCCTCCATGGATATAGACGACAATAGGGAGAGATTTGGACTTGAGCGATGTTGGCGTAAGAACGTTGAGGAGTAGGCAATCCTCGGACGATGGCAGTTGGGGAATAGCACCCAATACTTGAAGGGCCCCCAAAGTAGTGCCATTGGCCCAGGCCGTTGGGCCCTGGACACACTGAGGTCCTACCGTGGTGGCGTCAATGATTGCCTTGGCCGAGTATTTACCATGAGACTCCATGTCTCGAGGTGCTCGCCAGCGCAAATCGCCCTCTGGAGGGACAGCGTAACGAATGCCAAAGTAATAATCGAGGCCATAGGTGGCATTGCGAACGCCTCGATATTTGGTATATCCCAAGTCAACCACGGGATTGTCTTTTGTGTTGTGAGACGGCGCACCGAGGGCACAGGCGCCGCCGAGAATGTAGGCTAAAAGAAGAGACTTGATCATGGTTTGTCGTTTAAAATTCCGCATCAATCAAATTCCAGAGTGCGTCGACGACGTCTATTGAGGTGTGATGAAACAAGACAATTCGACGACATATTCTCAGAACTTGTTATATACCTGCTCAGAGACAATGATGCTTTGATGGCAACTGTGTTGTTTGCCATGATGATTTGGCGGCATCCGGAAGAGAGGGACGATGCTTGCTCTTTTGGGTAATAGTTTGCCGGTGCAGACCGGACTCGGAATACCAGTCGAGGTATGCTCTAGAGGATTTCTGACCGCTATTGTGGAGGGCCAAAGCTGTGATTTACATGACTAACCCCAAGAGCAGCTAAAATGTGCCATCAAGGTCATTAGACAGCATGGAGCCGGTTTTGGTACAAAGACGAATGAATCGGTTCATGCGATCGAAAGGCGGTACTCGGTCCGTATGTGGATGCGCTTGAGCCTAACTAGAGGATGAGGCAACAGGTCGGCACGCATGATCCGACAAATGACACAAATGGATGCTCTGAGAGTTGACTTGTTCAGTCCGCCCTTGTGCGAGATGTTGATGCCTAGCAGTGTTAGCCCAGCTTGCTTTTGTCTCTGCCGTAAATTACCTTGCCAGGAATTGGTGGTGCTCTGCAACCTTTGCATCTATGCTTGCAAAGAATTGCCCGTAAAGTTATTTCGTTTTGCAAAGGTTGCATTGAGCGTTGTCTATGGTGATTGGAAGGTCGGCAAGCTTAACTCGTTTCGGCGGCGAGCCGGGCGACGGGCACGGGTTAATGTGGACCGGCGAGAGGTCCGGTGTAGGAGCTGGAGCCATCTCAAACAAAAGTTGAGGAGTTGACGTTGCTCGACAGTGTTGATTGACAGGCAGACATGTGTGGACAACGGCACGGCGCGGAGCGAGCGAAGTGAATTGAGCTTGACGACATTGCAGTCACCACAGACGACCCTCAATACACTTGCGTTGTCAGAGTCGTCATGGCTCACTGGAGGGCAGGCAGTTAGCATGGCTGACGGCGATGAGGAAGAGTATCCCAAACCACTGCGCGACAAAGCTCAACTTTCTGCATTAAGCCATCCAGCCACAGAACGACTTGAGCGTTCAAGGCCGACCACCGACAACCAACATTGTCTCAAACCTGGCGTGGTCCCGCAGAAGCGCAAGCAAGGCTGGCAACAAGGTCATTGTCACCTTGGCCGACCAGCAGATTGATTGCCTTGCCAGCGCCCATCTTGTACCCCAGTCGATCCCCCGCCCAAGCCAATCCAACCCACCAGGCCAACTGCCAAACTCCCTCCAGTATAGCGGGGTGAGGCGTTCGGACATGGACGTGTGGAGCGGCGTCGTATCGAATCGTATGCGGCAAGATCTAGTGCGCGTAGCGCTGGTTTGTTAGTGCACCTGGGCAGCGATATTGCTGGAATGCACGCGCTGGTTGACTGACCTTGTGAAGACTTGAATGTTGGTTGAAATGGAGATGATTGAAATGGAGATGATTGAAATGGAGATGATTGAAATAGAGGTGAATAAGGTGATGGAAATAGAGAAACTTCCATGGCAAAGGAAAGGCCTTTGATTGCTTGCGATTGCCCGCGGCTGCCTGAGGCTGCTGGAAACGTACAGAAGAGTGTAAGAGTGTACAAACAGCACAGACCAGCAATACGCGAGACAAGTATTCCCTACAGCAAATACTCTAGAAAAGACATCTACCTTGGGTACATGTAGTCTCCAAACTTTACAGCATCTGCACCATTTCCCACAGGTAAGAGACCAAGGGTAGCATGACTGTCACTACATGTACCTACGAGGCGTGGGCCTTCTTTGGAAAGAGGTTTTGTGGTAGTCATGCACGACTGTGGGAGTCATGAGGCGATTTGACTGACATGGTGATGCGCTTCCAAAACTACGCATGTTTACATATTTCCATTGATGGAATGCCATCGCCATTACCTGCTAAAAATTACATGTACCACTCCGTACCGGGAAAGACAAACGTCTTGCAGATGGCGGAGGGCGCGCAGGCTAACTTAGAGGAGCACCTAGAGGAGTACTCCTGGGAAGAGACCACCATCTACAACGCATTAGACGCGATGGAATCACTGTAGAACAACCCAAACGTCAGGACAATGGCGGTGCAACTAGAATAAGAGATGGCGTTTAATAACATGGCCCAGATGCTATCTCGCGAGAATGATGCCAAGATGCAAAGGGCAGGTGTACAAGAAGGCACGCGAAGAGTTACATGTACTCACGGGGCAAATGGCGATGAGGGACGAACGGAAGAAGATGGCAGAGGATACGGCAGCCATACGTGCCAAGGCAAGCGCAGAATGGAGGATGATAACGATGAGGAAGACGGACGACGGACGACAAAGACCCAACGTGCGGGTGATGCAGTGATACAGGTGACATGATGGAAATGGAAGACGAGGACACTGCAGCAACGAATTCTGGAGGTGGCAAGTAACCATGGATGTCGGGTAGCCCACCAGCCTCAGGGCACTGGTCACAGCGACTGATGAGGATCACAGTTACATGTATATACTGCAGTGCATGCACGGTGCCATCAATGATCTCTGAGGCTGCTACGGTGTCGACAAAGTGCCCTGTTGGTGCTGCAAGGTGTCATGAGGAGACACGCCGTAAGTGTTCCATCCAACGTACCATCTGGACCCAAGGCCATTCATTGATGGTACAGAAAGCAAGAAGCGCACACGACAACATACATGTGCGCAAATAGACAAGTATCCGAGTAGACAGTCTTGATAAGTGAATACTACACTGATTTTTAGCCTCTGTTTAATTCCCTGCACTTGTGAAATTTTTAAGACGAGCAGACAGCGCTGTGTAATGGAACGAAAGAAAAGGCGCCTGCAGCAGGTGAATGGATTTGATTTCTTTTTGCTGGCTGCGTTAGCCATGGTGCCTATTGTACACCTCTACGGCACGTTTTGGCACCTCTACAGCACATCTACGGAACATTGGCATCTCGTCGAGACACCGCCTCAACCATCAACTCCCAAGCGATCAACATCAGCCAATGTGACTCGTCAAATCACCTTTGCGAATGCCAACACCAGTGCGTCAGCCGTCAACGCCACACGGCACGAGGGGTTCAATTACAATGGATGGGCTTCCAGTTCCTTTTGGTGGAGGGAACCTCCACCCATAGTCGTTTCGATACAAGTGCGTTGAGCTCGGTGTCGACGGCTTTCTGCCAACTCGTTGACTCGGGAGACCTCGAGGCTTGACATTGAGATTGAGGATATCCCCGTCAATGTATCCCACGAGTTCTATAATACATCTGCCGTCAAAGCGGTCAAGGCATATTGGGCGCAGGCCACCAACGTGAACGCCGTTGATCAACAACAATGACAAAGACATCCTGGAGGCCCGAGTCTTTGTCATTGTCATCGAGCCGTCCGCCATGATGAACGTTCCATACCATGAAGTTCTTCTACACAGATGGAGGCGGCGAATGTACTGGAAAGGAAACGAAAAATGTTGGAACCATCAATGCCAGCACACATGTTCCGTGCCAGGTGGTTCCAGGTTCCCACGCACTCCCACAACGGATTGACGTGTACGTGCCTCGCGATACAGCGCGTTACAGCGCCCCAAGCCCTATAAGCATTTCACCTGGAACGTATCGGCACAGCGCTGTGATTCGATGTCTTGCTTCGTTCAAATCCCGCAAAGTGACTTCATGTTGTTTTCTTCCAATCTTGCAATTCCCAGCGGTGCATCGCCAAGATATTTGACATCAGATGCGTTGCGACAAGGAATTGCAATGCGAGCTTCACTATTTGCACAGCGGCCAATTGGCTGGAATGGCGCCATGGCTGCGCGCGCTCGTGGTCTGGGTTATGGCTGTTTCGGGTGGTGATTATTTATACGCTTCCGTTGCTACATGTATTGTCTTCAGTCAAGCAATGTTCATTTTATGCTGTAACCAGCCGTCAATATTATAATATGGAAATATCCATTACAATTGGTCACTGTTTACTTCCGTAAAAGGTTGCAACATTAGGTTCAAATGTTCTTATCAACGGTACATCAACTATTTCCACCAGCTTGACCATCACCACACTTCTGACCAAACTTACAGATACCCTGCACTGACATCAATTGACACACATGTCTACATGAGATGGCTACCCATATAAAAGTGTAAAAATATCACCGCCATCAGCGTCGTAGTGTGTCAAGTCTCGCCCTGTGAAATTGTCTTGAGCCACCATTACCGCCCCCTAGACTGGAGCTTCATCAATTTATATGACGCCTGTAATACTTCAGTAGCCTCTTTACGGACTGGATCAACCAGTAATACCCCAGCTTTTTTAATTTAGCGTGGGAGTGAGGCTGGCATTGTTGGGGGCCATCTGGGGGACTTGGTGTCTTGGTGTGGTTTGCTACGGCTTGGATAGCAACATTCAGCAGAGAGTGTCTGAGAGTAGCGTTTTTATTAGCGTTGGAAGCAGCTTGTAAACTATTGAACTTAAATTGATATTACATGTACCTTTACCCCAGACTCTTCAATCGCGCCTCTCCTTTGGCTGATTCTCCAAGCCCACGTGGTTGGTATGAGTGGGACCTACAAAACCTCCGCCTTTTCTTATTTGGAGAAGAATCTCTTGCTGTCAATTTCCCACTGCCCATTTCCTTTCTCATTCATATCCGTAGGCGACGGTGCAGCATTGCTGTCATACATAATTCATGATCATGATGCTCACAGATCCAAATGCCCGTATCCAAAATGGCAACACTTCGAGTCCACCACTGCAACAGCAAACAAGCCACAAAAGTCGTGTTCGCACCGGATGCCTCATCTGCCGGGCTAGAAAGATTAAATGCGATGAGCAGCGACCGAATTGCCACAGGTGCTCAAAGGCAAAGAGGAAATGCGTCTACAGGCGGAGGCTGCCTCTGATGCCTCTACAGCCGGCACCGCCAAACCTTGACAACAAAGAGCAAAAGAACATGAATTCACCCAGAAATCCCTCCATTTCTTCACAGCAGAGTCCGTCTGGGCATGGCCTGATCCATGGCCATTTATTGCCTCCTGATTCCACCTGCGATGCGAGAGAACCGGCCATCTTCAGTACTGCTCAGTATGCAATGCAGTCGTCTCAAAGCTTTCCAGCGTCTGATGATGTCGGCACAACGTGCAGCAACCACCAAGACATGGGCAGCTTCCATCAAGAGTCCAACTCGGATGACGCAGACTCGCCCTCTGCTCGATTCTACGCTACATCGTTACAAATATATGTAACCACGGCCATTGATTTCTTATACCCTTCTGGCATCACATCTCCATCATGCTCATACTTTATTGACGAAGTGGACTGTCCCATCATTTCAGCAATAGACTATTTACACTGGAACAAGATCAAGCTCCACATCGTACGACTCAGCACCCGAGACGCATCGATAGCTGCAGCTGTTGAAGCCGTTCAAGGCATATACAGGGCCCAGGTGAATCGATTAGCCATGTTTCACGCCACCTCGGAATATCATGCCCGTCTTGCCGCTTTCGAGCTCCTGGTAGCCGACGAGAAAATAGACATGGACACTATTCTGGTCATCTCACTGCTTCTGTCTCTATGCGAGATGATTCTGCCCAATCAAGATGGTCCTGCGTTACGTGCCTTTGGCCTGGCTTTTGAAGCAAGATTGGCCGTTTGGCTACTGACCACCGATCGGTCCCCCATGCCCTTGCGGATCTGTGTCTGGCTACAACTCTTACACGTTGCGACCAAACGATCGGGATGCTGCGGCTTATTACCAGAATCCGTGTTTCAACTCCTAAGCGACCATATTACAGAGGTGCCCAATCTCCCTCCATTAGGCAACAGCTCCGATGCATCAAGTGCCATGTACGACATCATCAGTGCTCCAGTATTTGCTTTTTATCTGCAGCTTGAAAGAATTTCGAATCACATTCAAGACCTTAGCCACTACCGTCGATCAAGAATCACGCCGGAAGATCAAGAAGAAGTCACCAAGATCGTCACCGACTTGAACAATACTCTATCGACTCTATGGGCTGCCCGCCCAAGCCCATTAAAATTTCAGCCAGGCCAACTCCGACAAAACTTCTGCCCAATGATTGCAGAACCCCTCATTGCCCTGGTAGGGGTCTGTACGGCGGCATATTATGGTGAGATGGTCGGTCTCAGGCGCACGCTTGGTGATGATCCATTTCCTTCTCCCGAGTCTCTGCAACCCATGAGCCGAATTCGGGATATTGTTGACGGAGAATGGAATGCTTTGAGCAAAGGCACTCTGAATCCAGGATACATACGGCCGCTCTTTTTGTATTCCATCGAAAATTTGCAGCAGGAAAAGACGGAATGGGCCGTGGCTCGCCTGAGACAAGTCCAGAGTCCCATCAGCAGGAGCGAGTTTATCGCAGCTTTGGGAGAGGCACTTGGGAGAGAGCAAAGGACGGAAAAGAGGAGAGTGGCCACAAAGTATTTCTGCAATGGGGCCTTTCATGCAATGGTCCCACGCATGTAACAAAGAAGCAGCTGTACGGCAATATTACATGTTTTCAGTCATGCCAGGGAGTAAGTGCAGTGTATGTAATAAATACGTATCTAACAGTTGGTGATTTTCAGTTCCTTTGTAGTTGATGAGCTTTATCCCTGATCCTAACCATTTGCGAGACGTCATCACATATGATTTGATCTAATTGACCCTGCAAAATCCACTCGACGATTTCGGCCTCCACGTCTCTACCGTAACTCTTTAGAAGATCAAGCACCTCGGGGCGTGGAATAAATAAAAAGACGGCAAATCCGCCATTGTGAAGTTGGTGAGCCTCGCCACTCGGAAAATGCTGAATCTCAATATTCATAGCATCTAGATTGGCTTCCCGAGCCAGAGCAGCAGGGTCTATCAATCGTGAATGCGATAGCCCTACTGTAGGTACCTCGGGAATGATACCCTTAATTGACCCAAGTTGGACAAAGTCAAAGGAAGAGAACTGAAGCAGGTCGGCGCAATTTAATTCGTCAATAAGCGGCCTTAATCTGGGGAATATAACATCATTCTGGTCGTACACCTTGAGCTCGAGTTGGTATATGATTTCCAGTTCCCGAGCAAGCTGCAAGGCATCCCTAAGCCTTGGAACCTTTTCACCCGTAAATTCTTTGCCAAACCATCGGCCTGCATCGAGCTTTGAAATCTCCAGATAGGTCATATTACTAGCCAGGCCGTGGCCATCCGTCGTCCGATCAACAGTATCGTCGTGAAGCAAGATGAGCTCCCCATCCTTGGTCACGGCCAAATCTGTTTCGCAAGTGACGCCCTTGCCGCCAATCTCGCGAGCTTTTCTGAACGCAGCCAATGTATTCTCTGGAGCGGAGGCGCTGTGACCTCGATGTCCAGCAATGCGAATGGTTTGTACCGTCATTCTCAGTGGGTTTGCCTTGGCCGCCATTTTTCTTCCCGTAATCATTAACCAATTGGTAGGACACAGGTTGTATAAGCTTTGTAATCGAGTTTGGTCAAGTAATCATTCAAGTTGGCGCACTTTTGAAGAAATGTCGTTTTCGTCCTTGGGAAAGCCCAGATAGATGGCAGGTATTTAGCCTCAAGTCACTCAAGGCCCAGAAAAGGGCTCGTGGCTCGGCAATAGTGGAGGTGCTCAGAGGTCAACAACGTGCTTGAAGCTCGGCTCCATGGCCAATAGCAACATTCACCCATTGAATAGCGTACAATTAGTTGAATATTCTAGGGGACGAACTGGGCGCGAGTTCAGGTAGTGCGCCAATGAAGATGCCGTACTGGTGCTTACAGTCTTGCCCCTGTCTCGGCAAAGGTGGAGTGCTCGGAAGCAAGAATGTCTTCGGCTCCATAGCCAATGGCAGTATTGGAACTTGAGCCGTATGAGGCCATCGAGCCAAAGGACTTGCGCTAGGGGGTTCCTGACAACGCGAGATCTCACCTGATGGGCTTTCTGACAGGGCACCTTCATTTCTCCAACTCTTTGCCTTACCAAAGTGCTGTTACATCTGACCGCATGCTCGGCTGGTTGGTTCCTTTGATTGTCGTTTTTTTTTGATTCATCATGGAATACGTAGCTTCATCTCGGGGAATTTAGTGAAGCGCTCTTGGGAACTCTAGCAGCCTTTCTAAAAGTGTATATTAGACTGGCTGCGCTCGGTCGTTGTATATGCCAAAACTTAATTACCCACGCTTTGAATCCAGAATGTGTCAGTATTGATACTGTTTCAGTCAAATCATTATTCCTCCCGACATCCAGCCTGTTAATTTGTCGAAGAACTACAACACCAACACTATGAATTTGGCTAGGCGACGGAGGGGTCTGGCATGGACGACCACAATTCCAGAATCAACCCCGAGAGACGAGTCGCTAGAGATGAGAAAGATGGCACCGTCATCTCTCAGGGAGATGGAGCTGTCCACAAGTTACCAGTGGCGGTATCCAAGTTGGCGGAGCTGAGTGCAGAGGCTAGCACTGCCGCTGATAGTGAACGCAAAATGACTCTGCTAGAAGGTATAAGGCTATACCCAAAAGCCATCTTCTTCTCCTTTGCTCTTTCGCTGGCCGTCGTCATGGAAGGCTATGATACGTGGTTGTTGAGCAGTTTCTATGGCATGGCGGCGTTTGCCAAAAAGTATGGGCAATACACAGGCCTCGACAAGGAGGGCAACCCATCATATCAACTCAGTGCCACATGGCAGAATGCTCTCGGAAACGGGACCAGCGCCGCCCAGATTATCGGATTGTTCATCAATGGTATTGTTGCGGAAAGGATTGGATACCGGTGGACCATGATTGGAGCTTTATTCGCCATTGCGTGCTTCATCTTTATACAATTCTTTGCTGTCAACGTAGAGATGCTCCTTGCTGGTTACATCATGTCTGGGCTGCCATGGTAAGTTGCAGGTATCCCCCATCTGTTACGTTCACTGACACTTGTTTGAGGGGCGTCTTCCAAACATTGACGACGACATACGCAGCAGAAGTCTGTCCGGTTCCATTGCGCGCATATCTCACCACCTATGTAAATCTCTGTTGGGTCATTGGTCAATTAATCGCCTCGGGGGTCTTGAAAGGGTTCGTATCTGGAAGCACCGAATGGTCCTACCGCATTCCGTATGCTATCCAATGGGTGTGGCCTATTCCCATCGCCATAGCTGCTTTCTTCGCTCCTGAATCACCATGGTAAGCCAGACAACTACCCAACTATATCCTATATTGACATGCACATCTAACCTTCATTTGTAGGTGGCTCGTCCGTCACGGCAAGATAGAGCAAGCTCGTGATGCTCTCCTCCGCCTCACTTCTCACCAGGCAAACCCGGACTTCAATGTTGAAGAAACTCTATCCATGATGATTCACACCAACCAGATGGAGATTGAGCAGACATCTGGCACCTCATACTGGGATTGCTTCAAAGGCGTTGATCTTCGCCGAACAGAATTGGCTCTCATGACATGGGTGATCCAACACACGTCCGGCTCGCCCATGATTGGCGCCGGCACCTATTTCATGGAACAGGCTGGCCTCTCGCCCTCCAATGCTTTTTCTCTCGGCGTTGGCCAATCTGCCATGGCTTTCGTCGGCACTGTTGGGTCGTGGTTTTTGATGCCGCATTTTGGCCGCCGGACGCTGTACCTCTGGGGACAAATTCTCATGTTTACAATCTTGGTAACCGTTGGTGTTCTTGGTATCCCAAAGCTCAATTCCGGCATTAGCTGGGCCACTGGCGCACTTATCCTCATTCTCACCTTTGCCTACGACCTCACAGTTGGACCAGTCTGCTACTCACTCGTGGCTGAGTTACCGTCAAATCGTCTTCGAATCAAGACAGTCGCTTTAGCACGCAACTCATACCTTGCCTCTGGCTTCGTCACTAGCACTCTCCAGGCGCGGCTAATAAACCCAACTGCCTGGAATTGGCGTGGAAAGGCTGCGTTCCTCTGGCTGGAACGAACTTGGTTGGCATAGTTTGGACTTATTTCCGTCTACCCGAACCAAAAGGTCTTACCTTTGCGGATATTGATGCGCTCTTTGAGAGGCGCGTTGCAGCGCGTAAATTCAGCAAAACCGCTGTCGATCCATATCACTCTGATGGCATCGCTACTATTGAAGAGGAAGAGAATGTTGGCGATGCTTACGAGAAGAGGAAATGATTTTGGGGCACGTCGTGTCATCTTCAATCTACAGGTATCTTCATAGGCACACACACGGCACGAGAGAAATCAGCGGTTTACGCAGGTAACTGAGCTGATGCAATGTAGCCATAGCTACTTTTATCAATCAATTTTATTCAGGTCTTATTCTGGAATTATCCCAACGCTGACTTTGAAACGATGCAACCATTCTAGATTATCTGCCACCGTCTGATTCCACGGATCATCGCTGGAAACGAATTAGCAAGGTAGAAGCACTATGCAAGGTGGCAATCACTCACTCATCATACACGAGAAAGCGAGCATGATGCTGAATCTCCGCGTCGGACGGTACATGGGAATTTGGGTTATTTGGAGACATGATAGAGGTGACCCAGCGGCCCAACTCCCGGCCCAACCACTTGTGAAAATTAGGATCATGGAACATGTAAGCCCCTCTCTGAAGGCTCTCAGGCTGTCTCGGTGAAGCTACATCCCCATGCTTCATAGGGAATGCTGTGCTGCTCACTTCAGGACCAGAACTAGCACTCGCCTTGGAATTTCTCCCTAGTCCGTAGCTGAAGAGTTCGTCGCTCATCGACTGGGTCATGGTGGGAATATACAAATGGCTGCGAATTGCGCTAGATGTGATTCCTGGAGCCCAGGCCCGGCCAAGGTCGTAGAAGCAGATGTGCTACCACTTTCAGTGATGGGAAGAGACGAACGTTGCCTAAAATGGCCGAGCCAATCCATCGGCGACGAGTAAATTAATGTCATAAACCACGTGAATACGAAATCGGTCAGAGGTAGCTTCAAGGCTTGTTGCATTTGTGTGAGTATTTTACAAGCCTCGGCCTGTAGTGTCTCGTCGGAAATGCCGGCCTGGTTAACCATCGCCTCGGTAAGGGCAAAATTGTAGAGTTGAGCCTCAAGAGGGCATTCTTCGAATAGCGACTTCTTTCCCCTAATATCTAGGGTTCGAAGCCTTCCCTCAGACGGTGTTCGTATAGGAAGGAACTGCGCCTGCGTAGCAATCGTCTCATTCGACAAGACTAGGTCACGCAGCCATGAGAGTTCGGCGTCTACTTCCAACGATAACATTTCAGAAGCGAAAATAATGCGACAGGCTTCGATATGCATGGCGTCATGGCTGGGAATCTGCCTGGTCTTGTACTGATATGTTTCGACAAAACACGAGAGCTCGACTACGAGAAGTTCGTACGCACTGCGAGGGGATTCTGGAGAAACGTCGCTTGCTTCAAACAGGAACATGCTAGTACCCTCTTCACCGAGAAGGTCTACAACATGATGATTAGCTTGCATCAAAGACTGACAAGGATGGGTCGTCTTACAAGGCGGAATGGCGTTCTCAAGCGTATCTGTGATGACATCTTCAAACCCCCAATCGCCCGTCCAGCTAGCCATTGTCTTGCCCATTTTAAAATGGTCGGCCAGGTGTTCAACCCTATCACCCCATGAATCCAGATAAATTCCACAGAATCCACAGCGTGACCGAATATTCGGGGTAGATGTCTTCCAACCTGTTGCCACCGCGTTTGCCAGCTTCGACTTGTGCACCAAGTGTAAGTGTTGCTTGAGATGATCTTTCCTATTAA
The DNA here is from genome assembly GCA_001721665.1 of Trichoderma pleuroti. NCBI lineage: Eukaryota > Fungi > Ascomycota > Sordariomycetes > Hypocreales > Hypocreaceae > Trichoderma > Trichoderma pleuroti. The sequence goes on from MDJU01000152.1 coordinate 21,640, forward strand.
ATACCCGTTCCTGGCACGAATATGGGTTGTGGCTGTTTATATGATCATCGGTTGGCTCTGACTCACCACAGAAAACACATTGCGGCCGGCCAGTTTCGGGGTTGACGGCGCGCGGTCCCTCAGGAGAGCACAGCCATCGCTCGAGGGGTATGTGAAGAGTTTTTTCATGTCTCTGCCAGTCGTATTTTGTTTGGAATGTTTCTGCGCAAAAGGTACATTGAAAAGGATACTGCCTGTTACCGACCCGAGATCTGTTTGGTCTTGGCCGTAGCCTGCGCTTTCTTCGACGTAACCTGCTACGTAATAGAGCTGGAGCCCCCGTAACAGAATCACTGGAACCGTAAGAGTACGCTGAAGCAAGTGAGCTACCACTCGAGGTCCGATAGCTGTTGTCCGAGGACTCGTTGATGGACTGGCCGGACTCGTCATCTATGGGCGTCGACAATGGCCAAGCTTGGCGCACAAGTTAATTTTCATTCTTACACGTTGCCCAACCAAAGAAACACAGCCTAGATACGTACAATGTGATGACTCGGCACATTGGACTGCATTGACAATAGCAGTCACCGTTGCAGGCTCACTCTCTGGAGGAGAGTCAACCCAGCGTTCAAGCGGTCCCATAGTGCGGTGATTACGCCTCGTCTGAACTGACGGCGTATCGGGTCGTCTGGGGATATTTAACGCCGATATATCGGAATCAACTGCAGCCGTTGCCTTCCGAGAAGATTGCGTGCTGTGGTGCATCTTTTCTCGCCGCCTGGTGTTGGAGAGCCAGTTACTGATCTGCGTCTTAGATAGACCGGTCTGATGCTGTAGCGTCTTCATTTCTTCTTTACTCGGATATGGATGCTGATAGTGGTTTGAAAACCACTGTTTCAACAGCTTGGACGTCTCTCTAGAGAAGCGCGTGCCTATCTTTGGGGGATTCGCAGCGTTGCTCTGCGAGTGCTCAAGATCTGACCCTGCGGATTGGGGGCCTGATTCCCAACCCGTGTTGGGGAGGGGCGATGGAGTCGTGAACAATTCATAATTCAGTGAGGCGGGATTTCCCTGAGCAAGATGTTCATCGGCCACATTCGAATCGTGATGGCCTGGTTGTGGAACATGAGGAACGCTAGAATGGACACTCGATCCAGCTACAGCGTCAGACGCACTGGGTGCCGCTATTGTCACATCTCCCAAGCCCCAGAAGTCATCAGAGAGACTGTCCTGGTTCATTGACTGATCTGGGGCTGCAAGGCTGCAAGGCTGCTCCGAAACTGTCTTGTTTAAAAGTCGAGTTGAGATGCTGTGCTCTGTGGCATCGTGTTGGTGCAGTGAGGTGGAATGGGCCGTTTGCCCCGAAGCCGGACAAGTGTCGGGATCCAGGATATCGCGAGGCTGGACGAATTCACAGTCACCTCCCGACATGTCCTATAAATTACAGCCAGTGGAACACGTCTGCCAAACATCAGCGTAAAGTGGTAATGATTCAATGAGGCAGAACAAAGCAATCGCAAGTTTGAGAGTCAGAACATAAGACGCAGGCGTGGCGCCTCGCCACTTCGGATCCCTCGCAGCCCGTCCCAGGCCCACCTTTGTCGAGAAAAACGGAACGGCAAACCGAGTTTAATCTGCTTAGGGAAGAGCCTAGCTCTAGAAAGAGAAGCTCGACGGCAAACTACCGGCCAACATGAATACATGGCGCCACTCCAAGTTATCCACGTCTAATAGTATATGTCAACAGACATGTTCTACTGGCGTGTAGTGATTAGTCCTCGAAAACGAACAAATGGCACTTTCAAAATATTTCTTGAATGCGGCTTTCATAATCTCTTCTGGTAGCTCAAAGTACGCAATTTCTTGTCTCTACAAATATCGCTTCTGGGGTTCTTTGAGTAAACAAGAACGTTTATGTGCAAACCGCTGGGCACAGCTAGATGATTCTCACATGTACGACCCTTTTCCAAGTCTATCTATATATACCAGCCTAGTATACCAGCTTGACGGGCTCCCGGTATGTCCAAGTCTATATGCAAGTCGAGTTTCATCACGTCTAGCTTTTCATCTCGCCGTGTCAGTAGCTACCATCTTGATGACAAAATACACCTGACCCAATCCTTTATTTTATCTAATCCCGTGACCGTTAACCCAGGTGCCATAGTGAGAGTGAGCCTAATCACGCTTTAATCCAACTCTTCCGGTATTTCGTAGTCCAATTGCACCCCACAAAGTGCAAAGCATCATGAAACCAAACATGGTCCAGAAGCTCGCTCTCAAGCCCTCCAGCCTAGCCATTGGCAGAATCTTGTCGCTGTGATCCTTTGTCACAAGTGTTGAGACAATCTGCATTATGCCCAACGTGAGGGCCTGGCCAAGCTGGCTTGCTGTGTTGAACACAGCACCCGCCAATGCTTGCGTGTTATCGGGAAAGTTGTCTGAAATAATGATGAGGCCTACCGTAAAGAGGACGTCGGTGCTCATGGGCGCCAGCACCTGTGCAATAAAGGCATTGGCCCAGTACGGGGATTGCACTTTGATTACTGCCATGAGAAGGGGCGCTACTGAACAAAGGATGGAGGACACAGTCACGATCCATAAAGCAGGCACTCTGTGGACAAATAAACCTGTAGTGACGTTGAGAACAACCCCTACAAGTAGACTTGGCATAATTCTAAGACCAGTCTGGAGAGGAGAAAGGTGCTGGACTTCTTGGAAACTACGCAACTGTTTGTTAGCAGGCAACAGCGTTGGAACTGCAGGGTTATGACTTACAATAAACTGGCGAAAAGCTCCATTGACGTCGTCACGCCAAACGAAAGAGCCACTGTGCCACAAACACTAGAAAATGCAGTCTCTTTCCATAGAGCATTCGGAATGAGTGCTGGTTTACCCAGTTTGACTTGTCGGTGGACCCAGCCAACAAACAAGGGCAGTGACATGGCGATTAAGCAAATGAAGACGATACTTTTTGGGTCTCGGATTCTGTTAATGTCCACATTGATGGCACTGCAAACTCGTGAGCTCCTGGAATACGCGCCAACGGGAGGGTGAGCTTACGCAAAGAGGTAAGACAGCAATGTCATGAAGATGGAGGCAAGCAACGCCCCAACCCAATCCACTCTCACTTTCAGATTCAACATAGTTCCCTTTATTGTTCCTTGGCTCTGGAAATTCGGCAAGGCCCAGGCGGCGACGACAGAGAGTGCAAGGGTCAGGCCTCCGTATATGTACCAAGCCTCCCTCCAGCCGATGAGGTCTTGGAGGATGCCTCCCAGAACCAGGCCAAACGAGAAGCCCAACGGCTGGCTAAGGCCAAGACAGGAGAAGGCAAAGTTGCGCGGCCTCCCACGTGGAAGTGCGTGGGTTACAATAGCGACAGACGACACCAGGTGCATGGCGTAGCCGATACCCTGCAAGGCACGCATCACGATGAGCTGAGGGCCTGTTTTGCAAGCACCCGCGGCCAGTATGAATGCACCCGTCACTAGGCCACCGGCAAGATTGACGGGTCGGGGCCCTATTGAGTCTGCTATAGAGCCAGCAAGTAGGATTGTGGAAGCGTTTGCCAGGCTGGAGACTGAAGTTGGCCAAAAAGCCAGTGACGGATCCAATTTGAGATCAGCGGTGATGGTAGGGAGGCCGACGACAACAAGGCCGTTTACAGCGCTCGAAGAGAAGTTGACGCCTGAGAGTTGTATGATCACCACCAGCTTGCGGAGGAGAGACATTCGTGGGGCCTCATCATCGGATTCGGTAGGTTGGTCGGCGTTGCTGTATTCCAGTGACTGCCGTGAACTACTGTCGCTTGTGGTCAGAGCCACAGAGGGCACTATCGCAGCCTGCGTTTGAGTACATGTCGCCATGTTTACCGACAATGTATGGTCCAAAATCTCAAACGAGCTTGGTGTGTGTCTCGGCCAACGCGAGGATGCAACCCAAGATATATCGCTGCAGATCAAATCAGTATTCTCAAGGGGAAACCGGACAGAATTAATAAAGCAACACACAACACACATCAACTAAATCCCATCTGACAGCACCCGAGTTGGTGGGTCACTCCCCGCTTGTATGCATAAGGCGTGTTCAACACCCTGCCATGTATCCGCTAGTTTGTGTGGTTAGGCCCAAGATGGTTAACATAAGACGTGTTTAACAGGATGCTGTCAGATTCACTGGATTACCCATCATCAAGCCTATCTCAAGACGAAAATTTCCCATGTGGTATGTAGGGTATATTACATCTTTCTTCCCTTTTACTCCACAAAACACGTATAAAAATTTTACGAATGGTTTCTTGGCATCGATTCTTAGTTGTCCGGAAGAAAGCAAGCATTAATCTGGTGGTTCATGGCATTGAATTGGACATGTCGAGCTTTGGTTATACTATGAAAGAGCAAAAGAACTATTACCATTCAGCCATAGTAACCAATAAAATGTTCACAGTGTATTTGTCCCTAAATTCCTGGTGGGGATAGAGAAGGAACTATACTGGGAATATTGCAGCGGTCCTAAAAGAGACAGAGAAGGCAACAGAAGTGGTAATCCTAAAGAATGGCAGCTGAGAACACACAAACAGTTTTCCACATGATGAATCGCTATTGGCTATACCTGAGAAACAACAACTCGTGGTAATGTTGAAAGCCAGTGTGCAATGGCCCTTTTCCCGCTTGATTGCCATCTCATACTCGTACCCCCTTGGGCAACGTTTGTGGGACGCATGGCTCCGCCCGCAGATGTACGACACGCCTTATGCTATGGTATAGTGCCTTGGATTTGACAGGTTCTACAGGTATTCTTTGAGCTTCTGTCGACGCTGTGGTGTTGAAGTGGAAAGAAAGCGATGAGATTTGTTCTGTTGGACAAGGGCCTGACTAACTAAATTGTTATATAAGCTTCTTCAATTGTTTCTTATTTTACTCTTTTGTCTGGCTACACTTTTATCTGAGCGTCTTTCATTCTTAGGTGCTTTCACGTATCTCAGGGAACCACGAGTAAAATTCGGCTGTTTATTCGAGATAAGCACGATCAGCATCATGCAAAAACTCCTTGAGGCTGCTCATGTAGCCCCAGAAATCTTTGAGCTACGTCCCGATTATCGAGCCCTCTTGATGGTTATTGAGGACATTCCCCCGGGCCCAAGCGACGACGCCAGCGAGACTCTTTTGCGCGAGGCGGAAGATACTGCCAGAGGATTGTTGTCAGAACGAACGATTACCGAACTTCCACATATCGCCGCATGGCGCGAAGCATACAAGGCCTTTGGGGCAAAACCTCAGAAAACACGCAACAGCCTGGAAGCATTGACTCGACGTGCAGAGGGCGACTTACCGCGTGTGAATCGATTGACGGATATCTACAACGCCATTTCAGTAAAGCATCAGGTCCCCATCGGCGGCGAAGACCTCGACAAATACAATGGATCGCCGTTTCTTACCCGTGCCAGCGGACAGGAGCAGTTTGAGACTTTCTCTGGTGGACAAGCCCAAAGAGAGTGTGCCGTGTCAGGGGAGCCTATTTGGTGTGATGATACGGGCATCACCTGTCGCCGCTGGAACTGGCGTCAGGGTCCGCGGACTGCATTAACAGACGATACAACGCGTGTGCTGTTTATTTTGGATGCATTGGAACCACTTTCAGACGAAGCTCTAATCCAAGCTGCTGACGAGTTGGCTTCAGCCTTGAAGCAATTATCACCAGAGGTACGGACAGCACGGAGAATAATCAGCGTCTCGTCTTCGGCTCGGTCCGGCGAGTCTTAGCCATGGTAGAGATTGATATAATGTCATGGATTGGGTGCTACAGACATGTTGGTATTTTTTTCTAGATCTAGGCTGCATAGACAAGGGGTCATTTTAGCTGTGCTTTTTTATCTCGAGTTTCCCGGGGATTTTTGACTCAACTGTATCGAAAATAGTATTATAGAGACGAGTAATCACGAATGGCAATATCTAATAAATCCGTGGCGTGAGCAAGTGGGCTAATGCGATCGCCCACGACGTCGGCGATTTATCGCCGAAGGCCTTTTCATATTTCACAGCGTCTCGTACAACCAGCTAATTTAGCTTCATCGACACTTGATCAATCTTCACTTCTTTACACTATATATCGATGCCATATTGTCATACCTTGATCGAGTACTTTATTGGTTTGTCTTCGACAGAGATACCTTGTGTCCCAGTGATAGCTAGAGTCTTCATCTTATAATCATTCCACACTTCTAACAAGTAAATTGCTGAAAGATTTGGATTATCTTCGCAAACTCAAGCGTTGGGCCATCGTAGAAAGACGATTGAGAAAATCAGCCACGCTCGAGTCCCAGCCTAATTTAGAGTAGCGTAAGGTAAAGGGCGTTTCCTGTCAAGGTTTCGAGATAGCACGCCTCCAGCCCGGGGTCTCGGCGCCGAATTGCCATCGTCCTGTGATACTTGTAAGTGCTGATAGATGTGACAGCCCTTCGATGGCTATTCTAGATACAAATGGGATGATGACCCCATGGGGATTAAATGGGCAAGCCAGATCCTCCATCCCGGCTCCGTGAAAATATTCTCTTCTCGATCCTACAATATTTCACATTTCCAACAGAGAATGCCCCTTCCAGGTATGGCAACCTCACAGAAACCGACATTTGATCAAGATGAAGGTATTATTGGCACTGAGATACTAGCAGATGAAGCCAACCAACTTCCGACAAATGGCCAACTCAAGAGGAGCCTCAACAGCCGGCAAATCAACATGTTTTCCATTGCTGGCTCTATTGGTACTGGGCTGCTGATTGCAACAGGCTCATCTCTAGCTAATGGAGGGCCTGGCTCGATGCTGATATCATTTGCTATTCTGGGGTTCATCTGTTACAACGTGCTTGTTGCTTAGGGAGAAATGCCGACGGCCTTTCCCATGGACAAGGGATTCAGTGGATATGCGGCACGTTTTGTAGACCCTGCCTATGGGTAAGAATTCGGCTATCCGTGGTGATTCAATAATGGTCGACTAACAAGTTGTGACTGGACATAGATTCGCCACAGGACTGAATTACTTTTGCAAGTATGCCGTCCTTTAAGCCAACAACTTGACCGCTTCGGGCCTCATCATGCAGTACTGGCTGACTCATGTCAATGTTGGTGTCTGAATTGTCTCATTTGCAGTTCCAATTATTTGTATCAATGTGAGTCTCGACCAACTATCCAAACAAATAAAGCCTAACAACCACTTCAGCTTTTCCCAGTCAAGGTTTTTAGGGAAATCGAATTTGTCGCTGCAATTATCAAGACTCTCGTGATTCTAGGACTAATGATACTCTGCTTAGTCATTAACCTTAGCAGAGGCCCGAATCATGACAGACTCGGATTTCGTTACTGGAAAGATCCCGGAGCTTTCAATGCTCATCTCGTTGAGGGAGCAACGGGGCGATTTCTGGGCTGGTGGTCCTGCATGGTCAGCGCAGGCTTCGTATACATGGGGACAATGTGGCCTTTGGAGAGGCAGACAAGCCATGGAAGGTGATTCCTCGGGCCATACGACAGACATTCTGGCGCATTCTTTTTCTGTATGTAGGGGCTGTTTTTTCTCTTGGGTTTGGTTGTGCCGTACAACAGCCCCAACTTGATGACTGCAACTCACTCAAAGACGGGAGCTGGTATGTTGACGCTACTGCCTTTCTGAATATCCAAACTCCTATTTATATTTTACTGACTCCGATTCATTTAATGCTCATATTCCTGTCGAAATTCCTCTTCCAACACTCTCGCGTGCAGCCAGCGTCAATGGACCTCTGCACTGGTCGGAATACAGCTGAAGAGAAAGAAGCTGCGGAGAGAGAGGAGAAGAAGGAAACTTGCCAAAGAGACTTGAGTGTTTTTGCGCTGTTTCGTCAACGGAGACTGGAATAAGGAAACATAACGATATGGGCCATGATATTTGAGGAAGCAAAGTATTGACATCAAATGTAAATCCTGTACATGTACCTACGCGCGAATAGCTTCCATCGCACCGTGTGAGTTTGTTCGCGGCCTACATACAGCTATTTTCAAGCCATTGGAATTCTTTACTCAAACAACCTTCCTTCTAGCCAACATTGCCTTGTCAAACACAGCGATTGTAGCCCAAGACCTTTCATCAATAGCAGCTATCAAGCCTAGTGACAGCTTTTCCATACCTAGATCCTGACATCGTTCCATCCATTGCATAGCTTTCCAACTTATAGCGCTTATAGCGCCCAGCAGCCGCTATAACGACCGAGCTTACAGCGCCTAGCGCCCTGAAGCTCCATGCACCTTCCTTCATATACCACTTTTTCGCGATACATTCCAACTTCCTTCCAATCCATCGTGAATGCCGTAGTGGTTCTATCGTAAAGTAAATCTTCCTTCCAAATCCAGTCCTTCTAAATGATCATCGTTTGACTTTAGCTTGAAGCCGAATAATACATCAATTGGAGCAGCTTTTGGGGTGCAATCCAGCACCAGGTACGCGATGCCTTTTTGCAAGTACGAGTACTCACCTAATGTCCGGTTAAAACCCGTCGTTTTGTTCGGTTTATTGATGCCCGGAGAGCCAACCAGGAGCTTCTCGGCCTCATATAATTCCGAGTACCTCCAATATAATACGGGATGACAATAGATCGACTTTCACCAGCGCTCATTACGCGTCATCCATAACTATGCCATATAACGGTCCTAGCAAAGGTTGTCGGAGATGCGTTTCTACAAAAGTCAAGGTAACAATATTTTATTCAGAGGTTACATCTTGCATTCAGAACATTCCCAGGATTGGCTTGGATTTACTTGTCTCAAACTGAATCTACTGTGCTAACCATCCATGATGCCAGTGTGATGAGAATAAGCCCAGCTGCTTGCGTTGCAGAAAAGCCGCCCAAGTATGCGAGTATAAAGACACTTTCGATCTGATTTTACGAAACCAAAATCATCATGCAGCAGAGACTGCAAAGTCCAAATGGCGACGACGTGCAACTAGACCCAGGCGTTCTTCGCCTGGAGGGACAAACAGCATCCAATTAGCAACATCGCAACAAGTATCATATCCCAATAACGGCCCAACAGTCCCCAAGTCGGTTTCTTTGCGTCCATCGCTTCAACAGATGGTTCAGTTGCGTTTTCTCTACGATTTTGCAAGCGCACAAGACCATGGTACAGCCATCAGAGGCTCGCTCGATCAGATCCCTCAGATGATGGCAGACTCGTCGCCAAACTCATGGTTTCACTCTGCATTAACCGCGCTTTCACTGGTAAACTTTGGTGGCAGGCTCAAGTCCCAAGAGGCCAAGGACGCTGCCGTTGTGTTTTACAACGATGCCCTTGGTCGATTTGCAAGCGTAATGTCCAATTCCGCTGGAGGCAAGATCAAGATGGAGGAAGTCCTCTTTGGTACTCTTGGGCGTCTACGAAGTCAGTTGTGCCGCATCTTTGTACCTTAAATCTTGAATATACTAACAGTAGGCAGGTCATGACCTCGACAGATTTTGATGGGATTTACGCCATTCACCTGCGGGGAGCCATCTCCATTCTGGAACATTTTTGGGAGGGCGGTGATGGGAGGAAACGACTTGACAAGCCCTGTTACGCGCCCGTCCTCCACATGCAAACTGTATCCGTCCCGCCTTCTCTCAGCTTAAAGGCTGCTAATGACTAGATGAGCAAAGTTTTGCTAATTCCTCTTTAGCTCATATTTTGTCTCGCCAACAATGAGCCGCCACCATCGTTTCTCGCCGATATGAAGCCACATGCAACGGGCGATTTTAGATCCGAATTGACCACTCTCATGTACAGAGCCTGTCAAATCCGGCATAACCTCATGCAGAAGCAGTCTTCATCAACTGGGAATGAGAAACGAAATGAAAGGCCGCCACAGAGATTGCACCCACAACTCCAGGAGCCTATGGATCTCGATGAAGCGCTGGAAGAGTGGTATCAGCGAAACACCAGCCACGGGGAATGGGCTTCTACCCGAATTTGCGCTGTAAATGTTCAGATCCGGCCACAGTGGGCTCGAGAGCTCCTCAGCCTCCCAGGGTCTCCAAGCGAAATGCTCGTCTATGATAGCTTCCTAGCCGCACTATCCACAAACCTCTACCGTGGTACTCGTCTCTTGCTAAATCTCTCCATCCTCGAGTGCACTCACTCAAGCGTTGACTCATTACGCTCCGATACCAATACATCTGGAATGGATGAGTCCATTGCCTCGTCTACTGCTGCACTACTGATGGAAATCATCAATGACCTTTGCATGACTGTGCCGTTTATGCTTCAATTGACGGCAACGGGTGGTCTGGATGACCCGCAATCGACAGACGAGTTACACAGCATCAGAGGCATACTAATGATATGGCCTCTTGCTGCGGCTATGGCGTGTTTGCAAAACAAGCATGTTCAGAAATTGGACGTTGACTTTAGGCGAGGCTGGGTGCAAGGTGTACTCACATTTTTGAAGAATTCAATGAGTTTAGCAAAGGCACAAGCGTTTATTACAAAGTATAACTAAGCCGTCACCTGTCAATGAGTATTCAAATGACATTTCTTTTTTTAACTACTATAATTCCTTCAAAAGCAAATACTAATTATGAAATGTGCCTTTTTTATGTAAAGCAAAACTCCTCGCGCTGTGTTTGATACCGAGTACTATTTAAGCAGACTCGAATCCTTTCTTCTACTCAATTGCTTTATTCATGTTGCTCCATCAGTGAACCTGTTATTTCACCGCCCAGAACGTGGTTTGTTAGTCTTTTGATCTGGTGACTGCCCGATCCAGACGAGTTTGGCACAGATGCAGCCCTTTGATTTGCCTCGTAATGTCGTCTGTTCACTTTCTTTCGCCAGTGTTTTGGTCTTCTCTTATCGGTTGCCAATTTCCTTCCATCAGAATGCGGATCAATACGGCTATTGCTTCAACAAGGTCTGCAATATTGAGAGCGTCCAACAGAGCGCGCCAAAGGGGCATACGATGGTATTGGCCATCGATGTTGTCAGGGGCATACTCCTTTGTCGAAAAAGACCACATAAAAATGACGGTGAATATCCATGCTTCTAAACAAGTCAGGGTAGCAGGAATGCCATAATACAGGTCATTGAAAGTAATGGACGCAGTTGGGTGAGAGAGTCGACCATTCAGTAACCCAAAGAGGATCAACTGCACAAACTGAAGGAAAACGAAACCCTTAAAGGTCCACAGTTTGGCTCCAGGCTTGTGCTTTGGATCAATGTGTTGCTTCATTCGGCGCTCGAAGCGAATGATGTGCGGTACAGCCAACACAATGGCCAAAATATTGATAATCTCGCACCAAAGATGCGCATGGCGCGGAGCCAGCGAATTGACGCAGTACACTCCAGCGCCTTGTGTGGCAATCTCCACAATCGAAGAGGCTGTCTTTGCGATGGGATATCTGTAATGCAGCTTGATTAGCAAATGGGATAAAGCTCTTGCTGCGTCTGACATACTGGAATACTAGGACACAGGTGCGTTTGAACCAAGTCGCATCGCCGCCTGCAATGTTGCTCTCTCTACTATCTGGATCTTCAAGTCGGTAAAAGAGTTCCCGCCATGAGTGGCTGCTAGGGAAAACATAATGAACGTAAAGTATGAAGATGGCTGGAATAGCAATGGATTCGTAGATTTCAGCCAATGGGCAAGTATATGGACGTCTGGTAGAATAATACGGAAAGAAAGGAGAATATGGCAAAGACGGTAGGAACCAAGATGATGCGGATTATTTGTCGCTGCTGGCTGGGATCGGTGTATCTTGCAAGATGTCTCGTAACGTGGATTACGCTGTTGAGAAGAGTCAGGCCGAGAAAGACGGCCGAAAGAATCTTCAATAGTGTGTGTGTCGTGATGCCTATGCTCAAGACGTCTCCATGATCATCCACAGTAGGTCGAGCGCAAGAATCATCATCATTTCCCCTGGCAAACACGAGAGTAAGAGATGACTGATGTATGGCAACCATGACGGAAAAAAGATATAATGATACAACAGGGGGATATGGGTTGTTATTCTTAAAGAAGCCGGTGGGGGTGCCAAGCACAAGTGGAAGTGGTTTATAGAATCGAATGCGCAAATGCTTCAACAGGGTCGTGCTTTTATAATGAGTCTGATGGGCCAGAGTCGTCAAAGGCATATGAGTGCCAATTACGTGTTCATGTTTACTCTTTTACCGAATAACTTGGTCTTGAGTTGGTATAGGATTCTTGATCGAATCCTTTCAAAAAGACTCGTAGGGTAATGATCAACTCGTATCGCTATCTCCAAAGGGAAAGGCTGCCCAACCGCAAGAATGACCCCAAACGGAAAAGCTCATCCTACCGCAGCCGTCGCTACAAAAGGGAAAAGCCAACTAACCGTAGCCACAGCCCACCGCAGCGATAACCCCAAATGGAATAGCCAATAACCGTGGCTGAGGATGCGAGACGACGTATACAGACTTGACAGGGAAAGCTCCCTACAGATATGGAACATGGAGCAGTCAGTTTACATCATATCTGTGGTTCAAGACTCAGTATCATATTCACCACTTACGTGGCGGAGTAGGAGACTTTTTGATGCCGTTGTTTGGGGCACTAACTTGAAAGAGAAGAACGAGCTGTGCTGACGATAGGCCCCACAAGCATCACAAAGGTGAGTTGTGCAATTCACTGGACAACATGACCGGAGACCATCAGCAAAGGTACTTTTCTTATAAATGACAAGATTGAGATACAACATAAATACTCAGATAATTACCACTGACATGGTCGGAAATAGCCCTGTGTGCTAGAAAGATTGTGTTATGAGGCATGAATTGATGTGTTTGTAAAATACCTGGTGATGTCCGTGTATTGATATTTATGCTATTAAACTAAGATAATCGTTAATGAGTTAACAATATTATTATTATCCTTGTGGGGTGTAAATGGATCAAGCTCTGGCCAAGAGTTCATTCATCAGCTCGCGCGCATGATTTATTCGTCTTTTCAGGCGGGATGTGTCAAGACTGAGCCCATTGGTTGCTGACAGTTTATATCAAGCAGCACTACTGATTTAATCGTACATCTATGAAACAATTAATAACGAGCATACTCGGAAAATGACGGATATCATAGAGACACTTGAATTACTCAAAGGTCGTTGGAGTGTTTCAGCGAGTAACCCACATTTCTTCATCGCGTACCACGTTGCTAAGCATGTCACAGATGAATATCTTAACATTATTTACATGGAATTCATACAATCACGTTAGAAATTGTTAATTATCTATGTATAATAAAAGTCTTAAAATTAAGGGTCCTATATAATTTAGTTTATACGCAAGCTTCCCTCTTATATCTATAGGTACCCCAACCTTTTAGGTACTTAACTACTAAAAACCCTTACTTTATTTAACTAATTATTAAATAAAACAGCCTTAATTTTTACTTTTATAATTTTATTTAAAGACTTTAAAAAAATAAAAATATTTATAAACTTTTTAAACCCTTAAAATAAATTAAACTTTATTACCCTTAGACTTATAATAGTTTTTTAACTTTAAAAAAAATAACCCTCTTTAACTTAAGAATAAAAAAAATTATAATTTTTTTTTTATTTTTTAAGCTAAAAAAGGGTTACTTTTTTTCTAAGGCTAAAGAGCTATTATAGGTTTAAGAGTAATAAAGTTTACTTTATTCTAAGTATCCAGAGGGTTAGTATATATTATTATCTCTCTAAAGTACTTAGATAAAACTATAAAAGAGAAGATTAAGTTTATTTTATCTAATAGCTAGTTAAACCGGTGGGAGTTTTTTAGTGGTTAGGTATCTAAAAGGTGGGGTACCTGTAGGTGTAGGAGGGAAGCTTGCGACTGTCTTTTCTGTAATATATTTGAAAATCATTACTGGTTAAGTCTATCCAATCCTAAGCGCCCTAGCTATTGCTTGCTTTTCTAAGGCTGGATTCCAGTGCGGTTCGACAATGTGAACTTGGCTTGCTCAAGTCAATGTTAAACTGGCGAGATTCTGTCAGCTTGCCGAATGTCATTCCAAATCTTCGAGAAAAAAGCATCTCACCCAACAGCTCCTGGGTTGATGGTCATAAGCAGGACTAATACTTTAGGGTTATGTTGAAACTTCGTAACTTTCACCGTTCGTTCCGTAGCGCTAGTCCTGCCGTCAATTCTGGAGAACAAGACGCCTCTTTCAGCAAGCAGCGCGCCAAGGATATCGATAGTATCTCTCCAGGACGTAAAGACAAGACTATATGTGGTTAATATTCGCTATATGAGTATTTGTCAAACTAGGAGTTGGAAGGGTTACCTCTTAGCTCCAGGGACACTGGAGGATCTACAAATATTTTGGATGACTGTCATCAACTTTGAGGAGTAGCCGTCTGCAAGAGCACGAAAAGGGGGAGAGATATTGGGTGTGATCTTCTCGGATCCCATTGGTGTAGAGGCCTCTAAAGGAGTCCACCATGTGCATTGATCGTCTGTAAAAGATATCAGCGGGTCTAACCCCAAATCTTGGAGCCGAGGAATTGTCGGAAGAGACAGCAACTGTCCGCATAATGGGCAATTGTCGATCCCATCCGGAAATGCTTCCTCAGTCATATCGCATATTTCGCAACCGTTACTCGTTCTGCTCTCCGGCTCTTCCCCGTTTGATAACTTCCACTGCCCAGAATACCCAGGGACAAGCGGTCCGTCCGGCCCGAGTCGGATTGTACCGTTGTTGCATAGCCGTCGAAGCTTCATTATGGCAGCAAATAGCAGATTCTGAGTCTTTAGGTCCGAATCTCCGCATATTCGCTTATCAAACTGATTCCGACAATCTTTGAGGATTTTTTGGTATTCGGCTTCTTCTGTGGGGGATAGGTTGACTGAGATAATTTCGTCTCTTGGCTTCGGGATATCAAGGTACTCGTCCCCTCTGCGGAGACAGACTGATCGAAGAAGAAGTCGTAGATTTCTCAAAGAATCATCAGTTTCTTCACGGATAGGACCTATGATATATTTATCAAAGAGTCTTGCACTTGACAGTGGGCCGTGGCGAAGAAATCTCAACAAGGCCCGCAAATCATGGAGGTTGTTTTGTATAGGCGTCCCTGTCAAACACCATCTTCTCTGGGCCTCAAGAGACTCCACTACCTTGAATATTTGGGTTGCCTGATTCTTGATACAGTGCGCTGTTTTCCCTTAGCATGATACTCTACGAAAGCTTTTCAGACGAGAAAGAACAAGGATATGCCTCAACTGGAATGCTGTTTTTTTGTTCAACTCACCTTCATCTAACACAATACGAAACCAAAAAAAGTCAAACAAAACCTTTTGACTTTTCCAATCCGCGAGAAGTGTGTGGTATGTCGTCAGTACAACATCGTAATGTAAGAGTTGCTCGGACATCTTTAGGCGCTTGTCTCCATGGAAGTGACCAACTATTAAAGCAAGCGGGCCAAAACGGCTAGCAAATACCCATCCATTAGTAGCTTGAAAGGAGAGGGTGGGTATGGAAGGAAGTATCTGCAAATTACCTCTTGATTTCATTATCCCAAGAGTCCAACACTTCTTGTTGCTATCGTTAGCTTATGCCAATAACATCCTTCTGGATCCGCGCGATGACCTACGTCTCGAAGGCAAGACCACCAAAGTGGACTTGGCCAACTTTGGAGCACCTTTTGTGGCTATAGTATTGCAGCAATACTCTGTGGCAGCTGCTTTTGTAAATACAACTGCGCTCAGCATTGTCAAGGTCTTCCCTAAGCCCATGACATCGGCAAGGATACCGCCTAGGTAAGGCGTCGAATTGTTGGAAACAAGGCAGCAGAGTTTGTAAGTAGAGGCTGGAAGATTGAAATCTCACGGGCTCTTACCTGGAGTCTATGATACCTAAGAGCTCTCTATTGGTCTTGTGGCAAAAGCTCCAGTCTTCTCGACTTAGAATGAATTTGACACCGTCCAGCTGGTGACTAAAAGATGCAAAGTCTGTCAGTAACAAAATGGTTCGTTAAGAAGGCACTAACGGTTTAACGTACTCTTTGAGATGGGTGTTAGCTAGGTGACCGCCCAACAAAGTCTCAACACCTCTCTGCTGGGAGCCGGAGATCGTATCGACTCCCAAGGAGCTTAGAAGACTCTCTATGTCTTGTGAAATTCTTGTGGCTTTGAGATCGGACATTCTTGGGCCAACCAAATGACCCAAATCCGTCATTATATCATCTGGATATAAGTAGTGGGGGTTCACGTATCGTATCCCACTTTCCAAGAACACAGGGTGTTGTAAATAGGCCGAAACAGAACCCAATGTTTCTCCAACCCTTTCTGTAAAATCTTCAGGGCCATGAATGTTGACCGTGACATCGATTACGACCTTCTTTGGTGTTGACTTGCGAGGTATTCGGTCAAGTTCTCTGACAGAAATGACAGCGCTATTCGGGATGTGGCAGAGCTTGTTCAAATAGGAGATTGTTACCACGTCTAAGACTGCAAATTGTATCTCTGATGCGTCTGTTGACTGAACCAGGTAGTACTTGTCATCGAAAAATTTAACTTTGACAGTATGGAATCTGGCCCAAGGAGGGCGAGAGAAATGCAGGCCAGCAACGAAACCTGACTGGGCCTTGGCGTCGAAAAGCTACATCATACGCGATTAGCCTCCTCTCTGGATCAAATATGGTACGCATACTGTTCCATAACATATTGTTTCGTTTTGATCGCACGTTACGACTTCACCCGTATCTAAGCTTTCAAGACATTCCGGGGTTCTCTCTGAGGGGCTTTCGGTGCTTCTGTGACTGTCGATGCCATGTTTTGTAGCGCAAATGCGTTTCGCTGGACGCGTCGTCCAATCGGCCTGCGCGTCTCTCCGTCCTAGTAGTCTAGGGCTTTTCGACATTTCTCAACCGCGACGGAGGGTGCCAATTTGATCGAGGCACGAGAAGTCTAGCCAGCAGTTGAATAGCGAAGAAGAGTTCAATTTCAAGCAAAGAGAGTGGAAAAGTTCAACTCTGCTACGTGGTCCGATTCAATTGGATGAGTAGGCGAGGCTTTGGAGGTTGCCTTGCAGACCGCCTTGTTGGGTTACAGTCTGTGTCGGCGATGCCAGCCCAATCATAAGAGGGCTGAGCCTAAAGTGCATTTTCCATAGGCGCTGCACAGCCTTGAGAGCCTCTCCCTTTTTCTTCCATACATCCGATGATGGTGACGGTTACGGCATACTCGCGCCACCTCTTGAAGTGATCTGACCTAGATTCCTCGGTTTGCCCATCACTGTTGAACTGCCTTAGACACAGATCAGACAAATATCGTGATGGTAGACGTTTCCAGCGAAAGCTTCACCCGCTCCTTGGACAAGTTCAAGCGCAACCTAACGGATGAGCAAAAACGTAACTTTTCGTCATGTAACGTCACTGAGGTAAAAGAAAAGATGCAAGAGATCCAGGACAAAATTGGGCCGGACAAGAAGCTGCGGAATTTTACGCGCCTGAAGAAATTTCTCGAGGGCATGAAGCAAGTGGAAGAACTCGTAACGATCTTCCTCAACGTCAGTGAGATCGTTGCTTTCGTATGGGTACGCCTTCCATTCTAGAATGGGTTTGAGATTTCATTTCCCTCCACCTCTTTTACTGACAAAGGTTTAGGGTCCCATCAAGCTTGCACTCATGGTGAGGGAGTAATTGTAATTTATCGTAGGACCCATGTTAATCTCGTATATCTAGGTCGCCGCCACGAGGATTGATACCTTGGAAATGCTGCTCGAAGTATACCATGAGCTTGGCGAAGTTCTACACGGCGTCGGAAAGTATGACCGGCTTTTCAAAACCATCCTGATGCTCGAGAAATTCTAGAGACGTATTTTTATAGCATTCTCGAATTTCATCATGCTGTCCTCGAGGTATTTGCGAGGCCAGGTAGGCTCAAAGTTTCCCTTGCGTGCCAACCAGAGGTCTAATATACTTCTAGGCTGGAAACGATTCTTTAATTATGCTTGGCCGACTTTCAAAACTCGGTTTCACCCGATCATCGACAACCTTAAGCGTCATAGGGCTTTGCTGTCTGATGAGAAGTTGACGGTTGTGATTGAAGAGATCCAAGAATCTCGAGACTTGGCTGAAACCACGCACCAGCATCTGTCCAGCGATATCAAGAAACAGCTCGATGAGATCAAACAGTCTCTCAAAGAGAAAGACATTGAGCAGCGCGATTCTCTACTTCGGGAAAAATGCTTCCTTGTGACGAAGTTCGAGCCTCCGGAGTATAACGAGGATCAGCACAGGGCATATTCTCAGCGAGATGTTCCCTCCTCCGGTGATTGGATCCTAGAGGATCCAAGGTTCAAGAATTGGGTTAATGGAAACACTCAAACTGAAAATGTTCTGTACTTGAACGGGATGCCTGGATCTGGTCAGCTCCAATACCCCCCACAGATCGAACTTGAGAAAGCCTCTAACCGCTCTCACTATAGGCAAGACAACATTGGTTTCGCGGATCGTCGAGTATATGTTATCCCACAGGAAGGACTTGAATGGAATTGTCACATTCTTTTACTTCGGGCGACGATCACAACATGGAATCAACAAACCAGCCAACAGCATGCTTCGAGGGTTGTTAGCTCAGATCCTCGACCAGGATGATACCTTGCGGGAGTATATCTACCAGAAATGCGCACAGCTCAATAAACCCGACATCCAACGTGAATTCTTTCTCCAAGAATTAGCCGAAGAGTGCCTGTCAGGGCAGCAACGTGTATGGATCATCCTCGATGGCCTAGATGACTGCCAAGGAGTGAGTGAGGTTGACCGAACCGAATCACGGCGAGTCCTTGAATGGTTCCAAAGCAAGATTATGTCACGAAATACCAGTGACAGTGGTTCAGTTCATCTATTAATCTCAGGTCAAAGAGATGGTCATATTGACCAAATGCTCTTCCAACATCCCGGGATCAACCTGGACGCAACAGAGCCGCACATTAAAGATATTGAAGCGTTTACACGATCAAAAGCAGCCTTGATTAGGACGAGATTCTCACTAGATCCATCAAAAGAGAGCCAAATTGTCGAAGATGTTACGGCTACTGCGGAAGGTATCTTTCAGCCTGCAGAGATAGACCTACACACTCGCCATTTCTCTTACTAACCCTGCTCACAGGAATGTTTCTCTACTCAAAAGTTGTCCTCAGTCACCTTCTCTCGCAAGAGTCTGTTGCAGAGCTTGAAGACGAACTCATGCAGGACAACTTTCCCCAATTCTTGGATGAAGTGTAATAAACTCCCCTACGCATCCGTCATTGAAACAACATCTAACTACTTTCTTGCGATATGAACAGATACGAGCGGATTGCGATTCGTGTTTTTAACCGGCCACCTCCTGCACGACGGAGCTCGGCTGAGCAAATTCTTTCCTGGATAATCTGCTCGGCCAGAAAACTACGATGGCGAGAAATCCAGTCTAGGTTCTGCATTCTTCCGGAAGAAGGGATTTGTAACTTTAAGAAGAAGCGCGTGGACACATGCAAAGTACTGTGCGGCTCTTTTGTGGAAGTAGAAGCTTGTTCGGACCACGGAGACACGCCATCTGAACAGATTATTAGCCTGGTTCACGAAACTGCTGGCAGGTAAGCTCGATTGCACCAATTTTCACGAGAGAAAACGAATTCAAGCTAAGCTACAACTATTAAAGATACCTAGCTCATACTGGACGAGTTAAGATTTTAGACGCGCATGCCAAGACCGCCATCTTTTGTTCACAGTACTTAACCTCACTCCCATTCACCAGCGAGCTGAATGCCCTTGCCATCCAGGAATTAGCCGTGACGGGATTCTACGGCTTCCTGGATTATGCCGTCGCATTTTGGCATCATCACTTCGAGGAGGCAATCAACAGCGAATCCGGGGCTAACTCTGATCTAAAGGCAGAAGCGCTACAATCATCGAAGCGTGTGCTTGATATTTGGGGTTCCAGTCGGCTACAAGATCAACAGATTGGTAATCTGATCCTGGAGCAACCAGCTGAATCTGATATCGAGCAGCAATATCAGGCAGCTGGCGGTATACATGGCATTCACCAGCGGATCATTTCCATCAGAAAGATCATCGAGGCCATCGATCTCAGTAGCCTGCCCGAGAGCCATCGCACTTCGTTCCTCGAATTGGACGGAACTGTAAAGTTCAAGTGTCCAAATCTACGATGCACAACATTTTTTACCGGTTTCTGCGACGAGAACGACCGAGACTTGCATATACGCGCACATGAACGACCTTTCAAATGCCCGGTCGACGGCTGCCATGCTCGAGTCATGGGATACCCGACCTCGCAGGCTTTGGATGCACACTCTAAGCGCTTTCATGATGAAGATTCAGGGATCACCTTGTCTTTTCCGAAACACTCAGGAAAGGAAGTATCAGCTATGCACGATGCTGCGCGGCAAGGCAATCTTGCACTGGTCAAGGCACTCCACGCCGCGGGCATTCCATTAAATTCACCCAGCAAGCCCAACGGCGGCCTGACTCCAATGGTCCTCGCAGCTCGGAATGGTCATGGGAACATTTGCGAGTATCTCGTGCATCAAGGAGTAGACGGATGCAAGGCAACCTATGCGAGTATTTCACCAGCCGCTGAAGCTATCAAACGTGAGGACATCGAGCTTTTCCGATGCCTATGGCACAATTGCGAAAATCTTTTCGATACATATGATGTAAAGCACTTGATCATTTCGATCCTACGTCAAGGGGCACAAGAGCATCTAGAAGAGCTACTCAAAGATCTCAAGCCTGAGCAAGTGCGGGCCTACCTACCGGCAATGCTTCGCGCTTCGTCCGACATATCCACTGTCAATCTGGCCCAGAGAAAAATGGCCCTGTATCAGACACAAAGAAGGCTCCTACACTCAATTGTAGGGCGAGCTTTCCCATCTCTGTATGAAGCAGACGGATGTATGCTCAAGAACGGTATCCGCGTGTCCGATTCAGAATTATTTTCTACATGTGCTCGTGAGATTTTGGCATCAACCAAGAGCGGGGGCACGCCAATACTCCACTGGGCTTGCTTGTTCAAATCTTACGCCTGTATTGAGTTCCTCTTCCGCACCAGTCCCAGCCTTGGACGAGGGCCAATTGCTCCACCAGCATCGCCTCTACTTCACCCGACGGTGCCGCCACCCAACGGCTTTTGATGCTCTCATCTCGACAGCAGCCGCTCACTCAATTGCTCTCGAACAAGCATCTGCAAGCAGCAGCTTTCGGCAAATCATGAAATACGGCGTTCAGTTGGAGCGAGAGTCGGTTCCTGAATGGAGCTTGCGTACGTCTCCGCCTCTCCAGTCCCAATTGTCCCACTGCGCTTTGACTCGTTCCAAGACGGGATCATCTAATTGACCTCGCCATCACAGACAACCTCGACTACAACTCCCTCAAGCACGAGATCAAGGTCCACACAACGCGCGACCAAGCCACGGCCCTCGCCATTCCCGGCCACCAAGACACGGCCCTGCAGCGATTCGAGGATGCCCTGTACATTGAGCTCTGCCACCAGCACGACCGACTGGACTTGTTTATCATTAGCAAGGCGGACGAGGTGTCGAGGCGATTGGGTACGCCTTCTTCTTCATGGCCACGTCGCCACCCCGTTGCTAACACGGACCAGAACACATTGCTGCCAGCATCAAGCGCTATACCGCAAAGACCCATCACGAGTCCGGCTCGCCCAGTGCATCGCTGAGAAACCAGCGCAAGTTTATAAAATATGAGCGCGAGCTGCTGCGGTGCAGGGAGGACATTCAGGCTCTAACGCGCTTTGCCAATGCCCAGATTATTGCTGTTTCGCAAGATTCTCAAAAAGTATAGAGTACGTCATCATCAACACCTTCAACTGCATGGACGGCGGGTCCCGCGAGCTTTTCTTTTTGGCTAATCCTGGCAACAGAAATGGACCGGTTCATCGTCACTAAGCGCCAGGTTCAACGAGGGGTGGCTGAGCAACCCCAAGAGCTTTACGCGACGCAGCTTTGCCGACCTGCTGGAGCGGCACGACGAAATCCAAGAGACGCTCCGCCATGCCACTCCGGCCTTTAGTGAGCCAAGCTCGCCTTCATCAGTCGACACGCCCGTCGCCCCTTTGCACCACCCGTCGAGTTCGCAGCGCGTCACCTTTGATCCTCTCCCGCCGTCCTACCTCGACCCCGAGCCGCAGCCCAAGTACTGGAACGAGTATGACGACGGCAGCGACGCCGGCGGCCCAGAGGACGAATACGCAATCTACGTCGATCCCGACCAGGACTCGGGCTTCCCTGGCCTGAGCTACGCCCAGGCCATTGTGCTGTTTCCCTTTGAAAAGGCCAAGGAGTGGCTGGGCAAACCGCGCTCGCCTGAGCGGCAGCCCCTCTTTTCCTCCATGTCGTCCGGGGACTCGTTCAACCAGGGGTACGGCTCCACGACGGCGGTGCACACCGACTCGGAGGAGGAGGAGGCCTACGCCAGCTCCGACGGCTTCCCCACGCAAGGCTATGCCACGCACTATGCCCTGCCCAGCGTCGGCTCGCAGCAGCTGCGTCGGTACCGCGAGCGCGTCTTGTTCTGGGGCACCATTGGCTGCTTCGGGGCCGCCTTTTTCTTCCTCGGCATCGCCGGCATCCTCATCTCGACAGGCCGGCACAAGCTGCGAGTCGAAGTCGACGCCGGTGCTACCGTTGGGGCCGTGGTCAGCCTGTTCTGCGCGTGCTCCGGCCTCGGCATGACTCTTTACAGAGAGGACCACCTGTCTCTATCGTATCGCCTGATGGTCTGGTGCACCTTTATCGCCACCTGTCTGCTCAACGGCATGCTACTCATTCTGGTCCTGGGCAATGCTCCCTGAGTTTGACGCGTCGTGAATAGCTCAAGCGAAGAGAGAACATGGTCTCTCTTGTTCTTTTTTTCTTTGTCATCATTGTTTCTATATCAAAGTTGCATGCATCAGACCCACGGTCTGCGGAGTTGGAATCTTTGTGTGTTTTTCTTCTTCCATCTTTCTTTTTTTTTCCCATGTTGTTTACTTGTGTATATTGTGACTTTTTTTTGGATTCGAAACAGCGGCTGGATGGTTTTCTATATCGTCTGGCAGATGGGAGCCGGACATGTTATTCAACAATCGACGGCAGTCTAGCAAATTGCATTGTGGCGCTTTGGATGGGCATATTTTTGTATGTATATGATTCATGACAGAGACGCGGTACGGGAAGAGCGGATGGAAAGGTTCTTTTTTGAGATTCCCGAGAATGTTTGGAGGCTCTGCACACAAGATGGGCATATTGATTTACAAGGCATTTCGTATCAAATCACATGTTTCAACATATTAAGAGCTGTTGCTGTAATTGTGATGCAGTTCAGCCAAGACCTGAGCTTGTCATGTGTATGCAGCCAGAAATAGCAAAGTGGAGATGGATGGGGGATTTGCGTTTCTTGTCCCTTTCTTGGCCACCCCCATACGATATTTATCCAGCCAGTCAGAGCAGCTGGCTTTGACTTTTTGGGCAATTCGATCAAGTGCTGCCGGCAACGTCTCCAATTGATGGACTCGGGTGGTGGAAACTGAGCAAATGTATTTGGTAAAGGGCAGAGAAACTATCTGGCAGCATTTCCGCTCTACCGATTCATCGGTTGCAAATGCAGAGTGTCCATCTTGTTATAGAAAGAAGCTCAATATCAGAAAAAGAACCTGCGAAAAGAAGGAAAATAAAAGGAAAATAGCAGATGGATAAAGCAAGAGTGTAGAAATCAGCCACGTATAACCCCCCTGAAAAGATCCCCGAAACCCCCAAGCACATGTTCCCCAAAACTCTTCAAATAGCATCTTCTTCTTCATCCTGATCGAGGTACAGCCAGTCGAGCGAGTCGACATCCATATCCATCGTCGTAGCCTGGTCAAAGTGTCTCCGGTTGCACTGCTCCTCAATATGCTTCGCCAGCGTGTCAATCGCCTCGACACTCCTCTTGGCCATCTCCACCGTGCGCCTCCGCACCGCCTTGTCGCCGGTCATCTCTCCTTTGAAATGTTCCATGGCCTGTTCGTGGCGTCTATTAATGGTGAGCCGGCACGAGCCGCTGCCTTTGACGGTGACTTGGGACCGCCTGCTCGCGTGTCGGGTGAGGATGTCGACGTGGAGGACTTGGCAGCTGACGGCCTTGATGGCCTGGATCACGGGGCTGTCTGGGCGGAAGAAGTCGACAAAGGTGAAGCGGCTCTGCGAGGATTGGTCTTGCTGCTGATGCCGGAGCGGCATGATGCACACGGTCAGAGTGTGGATGCTGCGAGATGCCTCGACGGGCTGGCCTTCAGCTGCTTTGCGGAACACATTCATCGCGGCGACCATGCTGTCTTGGGTGATTGTTGAATAGCGGTTTGCCTCGGCCTCGATGGTGATGTGTCGGAATAGATGCGCGTACTTTTCAATGTTGATGCTGCGCTCCCTGTCGGCGACCACAGGGCCATCTTCATCGTCCTCGTCATCCTGCTCGACATCATCCTCGTACTCGGACTCGCTCTCGTCTCCCCCATTTCTGCCCATCTCGTCATCCGTTGCCAGGTTATCAATGTACACTCCGTGGTAATTGGCGTCGCGGAGGCGGTACAAGAAAGTATTCGCTCCGTAGAGCACCACGCTCGCCTCTTCGTGTATAATCAAGGACACCGCGAGGATGGTAGTCGACATCTGCAGGTCTTTTACCCAGTACACTTGTTTCCAGCCTCCGTGGACGGGGATCGGCTTTGCAGCAGTGAGTAGGTAGCGGTAAATATGCATCCGAATCTCTCGCGGGATGCCCATGAAGGTAGGCGGCGTCTTTCGTATAACGTGTTCTGGGGGCGGCGCTTTACGAACACGCTTTCTGGGCCTGAGTGGCTCACGGTCTCTTTCCGGCTCCTGCATGTCTTCCTGTTGCTGGTCTTCTTCCTGCTCCTCGTCGCCTGCTGGCTTCCAATACCCCCGACAGGGCTTGTCGTCGTAAGGATCGGGGACTTGCGGCTCAGAAGCCTTGAGTGGTCCCGTCACTTCTTGTTTCCCATTCTTGTCCAATACTTCTCGCACTTTGTCAATCTTTGAGTAAAACCTTTTATTAGGAACTCTCGATATGCCGACGAAATCTGATGTATCAGGTAGCTCAAGTCGCAGGCCGTTGGGGAGGCAGGCATAATCTTGGAGCATCTGGTTCCTTCGCTCTTGGTAGATGGCTTTGACCTTGGCGCGCTTCTCACGACGCTTGAGCTGGCGTTGTTTCTCCTTGTCTGCCGGTGTTGATTTGTTTCGAGTGCGCTTGGCTGTGGAAGCTTGTGCAGGGCGACAAGGAGCCATTGTGGGTGATGTTGATGGTTGCAAGTAGGTAGATGGATGAAAGAGTAGTAGTGTTGTGCAATGATGGGTATGTATCACCAGAGATGAACAAAGAGTGAATGAGGAGAAAAGGAAATGGTTAATAGGAAAAGATGAAGAAGAAGAAGAAGAAGAAGCAGATGAAGAGAAGAGATGGATTTATACTGCAGTGTTGCATTCTGCCGAGGACATTCTGCCTTGGGCATCTCTTGAGTGCATCTCCTTGGGCGGTGTGTAGAGTTGGAGCGCATAGTTTGATGCCAGCATTGATGCTGTCTCGCCTGTGATTCAAGAAGACGTTGATGGACAGTCTCCTCCTCTCCGATATGGACATGGTCAAGTTGTCTCGTAACTCTAGAGTCTTTCGTCTGCCACAATTAATTTGGAAAATTTACGAAGAAACGGCAATATCAAAGACTCTGCATATTATATTAAACTCATGACAGTTACTCCATTGATGTTGCGATACTCTGATAGGTATACACGTATAAACGAAGTTCTCACAACCTTTGGCGTCCATAGTAATCCAAGTGGCTAGGCGCTTATACCTATGGCTTTAGGGCTGCTAGGTGCTGGATCTTGTCAGAATCCCTCAATTTGATCTGTAATTCAATCCTCGCAGAACATAACCAGAGTCACACTGAGTCCGATACAATTAGCAATCCATAACTAATAGCCAATCCAACCCCCATCCTAACAATTCTATTCTGTATACTTATCTGCATCAATGTCATGCAACAACAGCCGGAGATAACAAAGTGGAGATGACCATGTATTTTTTTTTTCTTCTTCAACCCCATCCATGGCTCCATAATATGACACGGAAGATTTATCCAACCAGTCAGAGCCGCCGACTTTGACTCATTCGGCAACTGGGAGGGGAAACGCCAGACTCTTTGATTTATAACGACCAACTTTGCTGCTTGTACTAGATGAGCCTTGTTGTTGAATCTCTCTCAAAGTATTATCAACTGAGCGGAAGCGTCTCTGTTTCTTTGACAACATTATACCCAGCAGTCTTGGCATCAGTTTACAACAGTCACTAAACCATCATCATCACCATCACCATCCAAACCAGTGACAACTCGAAACTCGCTCACATTACCCGGGTAATAGTAATCCATCTCACCTTCACCAAACAATGACCGCAGCATTCCGCCTCCGCCCCGGATCCGCCGCCGATCTCGTCCACGCCGTGCGTCTCTACGACGCCTGTCTCGGATCAGACAAGCTCGTAGACCTCTTGTTCCCGGCCAAAAAGGACGATCCCGCAGCATACAACAAGTATCTCTATAGACTGTACGCGAAGCGTTACTGGTCCGTCGAATGGATGTTCACCTTTGTCGTCAAGGAGGGCGGCGATGCGGCTGGGAGCGAAGTCGTCGGCTTTGCGTGCTGGAAGAAGCCCAAGACTGAGATATCCTTCAGCGAGCGCTGGTTTACCTTGTGTGAGTCTTTCTCTTTTCTCTCTTGTCAATTGCTATTGTCTTGTGGCTTCTCGCTTCATACATGCCATCAAGAGACATCAAAAACTCACATCGAAAAGTCGCCTGGATCGCCCCCGTCATGCGCGCCTTCATCACCCTCCAAAACAAACTCGCGCCCCCCAACGTCGACTTCCACATCGCCCTCGCCTTTGACCGCTGCTTCCCGCCCGTCAAAAAGGCCGTCTTCGCAGGCAAGACCCCCGAAGAATGGTGGTATCTCAGCACCCTCGCCGTCCACCCCTCTGAACAAGGTAATGGGCTGGGCGCCCTGCTCATGGCCCAAGGACTCACCATGGCCGACGAGTTCCAGGGGAAGCAGGCCGTTGCCAAGGCCGAGGGCAAGGCGAGGGGAAAGGTCTGGCTCATTGGCCTCAGGGGCACGGATACCTTTTACTCAAGGTTCGGCTTCGGCGAGGTGGGCAGGGCGAATGTCGGCGAGCTGAGCGAGTGGGACGGCGGCCTGGTCATGTTTCGAGAGTAAACCGCTGGCTGAGAAAAAGCTCATTTTGTTTTCTTCATCTATTTCGTACATAAGAAGCGCTGGTGGCCTTCATCCCTTGGAGTCAGATAAAAGTACAAGCAAGCCCTGTTGTGTATTCCTCGTGCCTCCCTTTTTGTGCCTCAAACCCCCTTTTGTGATCGTGCTCCCCTTGACCAATCCATGTACGCCCAGGCTGTCCCGTCCCTCAAAGCAATGATTAAATCTTTTTGTCACTTTTATAAGAGCAAATTCATCACGAGACATGCTCGTCAATGCTCAAACCCAACCGTTCATATCTGAATTCTGCAGCCGTTTCTCATAAACCGAATCATTTCGCTCGCTCATATCTATCCGCCAGGATGTCCGAGTAGGACAAAAAAAATGTAAGGAATGAAAAGTGGAAAGAAGAGAGAACAAGAAAAAACAAGAAGAGAAAAAAAACATGGACCAAAGCAAAATAAAAGAGGGAAAAAGAGAACCTCTAAACTCCTTGCCTGTCTAACAAATTCTTCAACCGTTCCTTGTCATCGTGAGCGTAAGATCTTACGCCATATAAGCACAAGAGGGTTCAATAGGAAGGGAAGTGGAAGGATCAATCAAATTCATAAAGACGTATGACAGAAATAACATATCAAAACAAACGAGGGCATGAAAAGAAGTATGCCGCAATGATGGTGATGGCACGCCAAAGCAACTTGAATCTTTGCATGCTTTCGTCAAAAAGTATAGGCATGGTGTGAAGTAGAGGTGAGAAGATCCTATAACCCTCATGTGCTTCCCTAGCCGCTTTCGCAACAGCCTGGTCAGCACAAGCTCATACATCGTCGCAATGACGTGCTTCTTATTCAACTCTCTCAGCTGGAGGGCGTTGTTTGGCCTGACCAAGGTAAGCGGGAGCTCGTAGGCTGTCCAGCTGAGGGCGAGTCACTTGATCGTAATAATGATGTTGCTGCTGGGCGCTTGATCTTTGGGGCCAGGCTGGAGCGTAGACATGACCCGACTCGGGCCACTGCTCTCGAGGGTAGCTCTGGGTGTTTGGCTCATGGGTCAAAGAGGCCGCGGCTCTGTTGTCAAAGTACGTTGAGCCAAACTGCGAGGTGCCGCTTGAGCTTGGTCGAGGGTATTCCAACATGGGCTGGCTCGTTGGGATATTTTCACTATAAGATCGCAAGCGAGGGACTCGTGGCATGTTGGTGTCCTCATTAATCGATGCCCAAGAGCCTCTGAATGGTGGAATTGCCGAATCTGAATCCTGAAGATCGCTGGCTCTCGCCAGATGAGCAATGGACGGCAGTCTCTGCTGGTAGTACGGATCTCTATTCCTCTGAACAAGAGATTTAGTACCCGTACGGTACTGAGCTGGATATCTCTGTTGATTGTCGCCGTAAAACCCACCAAGACCATTAGGGCGTCGAAACTCGCTAGACGAGAGCCCATACATGTGCGCGACAGGACCTTGGGAATGTCCAGGAGATGACACCTGGGTCTTTGGGGCCGGAGGCAAGGTACGTGGCACGGCCGAGTCGGTGCCAGCCGAAGACGCAAGCACATGGCTGGCTGCGTAAGACGGCATAGCTGATGAAAGGGGCATCTGAAGGGGATGCTGGGGCGAGTCTGCTCCAAGAGGGCTGAGGCGGATTCGCTTCCGCGAAGTGTTTACAGATTCAGCCGCCTCATGTTGAACGACAAGTGACAAGTCTCCGTGGCTGACACAATCTGCGTCTTCAAGACTTCGCCGCTTGGAGGACTTGGCTTCTACTGTAGCGGTAGCTGTAGCCGTGCGGGTCTGTTTGCGGCTTCTGACTAGTTTCGCCATGTTTCCCGCCTCTGCCTCTGTAATGTCAGGCAGAAACTCGACCTCGGGGACCTGGCCAAGAGTGCCATTCTCGATTTCTAGGTACAAGCGGTCTGCAACTTCGAGCATTTGCTCTGTCGTGTATCCAGTGCCCAGACGTTGAATGATCCAGTCGGGAGCGGCCGAACTGTTGGGTGCCTCTAGAGACTCATCTTCGCCTTCTTCTGCTGCGCCTCCCTCCTTGTCAAGCCGACTTTGTTCCCTCTTGCGCAACGCCAACGTCCAGAGTTTGATGTAGGGGCCGGTTCCCTGGCGTTGGTTCTCATTACTCCATCTTTGGAGTCGGTTGATCTGCATCTTGACCAGATACATCTGGTTGAGGGGGTAGGTCTTGGCGTTTCGATACCTAATCCGTTGATAATGCTTGCGACAATAATATACCCACACCTGCTTTGGGATGCGAAGGGTGCAAGCCTTGTTGCGTCCGAAAAGGTGTGAGATGGCTTTGCGTAGCTGCGAGCCAGTCTGACAATCATTGACAAACATACATCGAGGCTCTTCTTCGAGCGGAGCCATTGACACAGGGCTCAAAGCCTCAAGAGATGCCTCTCGAGTTATTGCGTCGCGGGTTGACTGTACCAGAGAAGTGATGTCGGATGCCTGATCAGAGACTTGTTCTTGTGGCTGCAAGACGGCCCCTCGAGAAAGCAGCATATCAATGGCAGCGCTTGTTTGCCCATTCCTGAGTACAGGGTGCAGTCGGCCGTCGGCGTCAACATCTTGGTAGGTGGCAGCCATATTTGGCTTGGCTTCCTCTGTCTGAGTCCGCAAGCTTTTGGGCGTAGACCTGCCCATGACTAGCTCGGTAGATGATGACGCGGGATAGCGATCGTTCAGCGTGTCTGATGCCGATGTTGTCATACGGGAATCGAGAAGGGGAGCAGATGTGGCTCTTTTATGATACTTTGGCCGGGCCGTTAACTCGGAACTGCATCAAATGATTTAGCTTCAGAATCGTCAAGAGGACCTGGATGAAGAGACGAACAAAGAGGAAATGCGTGTTCGGCAAGGTGACAGGATGTGTGTTTAGTCTCCAGAAGCAATACAAGACAGTGCCGTGTGTTGGTAGTGAATGCCAAGAGGTGTATGGTGTGGGAAAGGAAGTCTGAACTTTGGGATCAAGAGACTATAAATAGGAAATTTGCGCAGCCAGAAGCAGGAAAAGTCTTCACAGTGATGCAGTGCCAGCTGTCTGTCCTTTGGCCACGCGAGCCGTCAAGGCAGGGTTTGACCGCGTTCTTCAGCTGTCAGGAATTTCTGCCAGAAGCTGCCAGGGACTGTCATCTGTGATTCACTGGCAGCCGACTCGTGCACACCGTCTTTCAGCAATAAGACGGTGCTTGAGCACTTGCTCGAGGAGGCTCCATACAGAATTCAGCTCTGAATAGAGTGACGCCTTTTCAGAAAGCGAAAGTGGAAAAAGCAAAAGCCAACAGAAATTGAGGCAGAGATATTTTGACAAGCGCGTAGAAGATCCAAGCTATTTCGCATTGTTCTGGGCAGTCCGTTTGATATGCCCAGGCAGCAGCAGCCTTTACACGATCCTTCAAGGAAAATAGAAAAATGAAGGACGTACTGTAAGCCCTCTCCAAGAAGAGTAGGCTGCCCAAGCTTCCGCAAGCTAAAAACGACACCTGGTCGATCATTTGAAACGTTTCCCGTGACGATCAGTTGGTTTTGCATTGCTGCTGAGACTTCTTCTGCAAGTGGAGGAGATGGAGACTGCGCTGTAATGTCAAGATCAATCTGAGGGCTTTGCGCCCCAAACCGTTTGGCATAGACTGATGGCATTTCTACAATGGGTATGCTGGAAGAAGATATGCCGCTGACAGATGCCACAGATGATAGCCTTGAATAGCACTCCGACATTGATGATCCTGACGACACGAAGCTGCTGTTGCTGAATGATAATTTATGATTTGGGGTTACCAATAAGTCGCCGGAAAAGCTGTCACGGTGGTCTTGAGGTGTCATTCTGTACTTCACGTCAGATTGATTCCCCCCCACCCCTTGGATTCAATCATAGGTCGGGTGAATACTTACCGAGTCAAACATGTATAAGCATCGTCACTAAGGTGAAGATTGTAAGCTTAGGGGTACAGCAGGCTGTGGTAAGTAGAGATTCAAGGGAGATTCGCTCTCTCGATGCCAGCCATGAAGGGGTTCAATTTGTGCCAGCAGATGGAACAAGCCGTCTCGCCGCTGACATTGTTTTACAACAAGGAATGAAGAGAGTCAAGCTCACTCACCAAGATAAACTGTTCCTGGCCAACTGTATCGGCAATTGAGACGTAACTCCAAATGTAAAGCCCGTTGATTGTCGCTTTGACATATTGATTGCATCCAAGGCAGTTGCGAGAACTTGTTTTGGTGAAGTTGGATGACCATTGCTTGACTGAGAATCAGACTCCTCGGGCCGAGGTACTCCTCCTCCCCCTTCATCCCAACAGTTGCCAATCTGCCTGTCATCCCTGCCTGAGCTCTGCGTGGAGTCTTCGACCCAAGGCATTGGTAAGGCGTTGGGTGGGGAGAGCGGTTTGCCATGATTATGATCCTTTGATGGGACTTCTATGCCTCCCTTGCTGTAGCAAGGCTGTTGAGCATTGTTGAGAAGCAAAGTTACATCCATTCTCTCGATTTATCAATGCGGATAACCACGAGTGCTGTTGCTTACGACAAGATGGATGGTGGTAGACAAGAAAGTGCGACGTAAGAGAACTGCGGGGCGAGCAGACGACGCCCTCACACAGGCAAAAACTCCGACTTGATCCGACAAGGTGACGACAAATTCGAGCTGGTACAAGAAAATCCTCAAATAAGGGCTGTTTTGTGAAGTGCAATTGGTTCTGGCACACAACAAGTAGCGCGTCAGGTGTCTCCTAGCCACGTAAGTTGATTGTTTCGGCCGTTTCAGGTAGTGATTGTGTGCTAGATGATGTGTAGAATGAAGCCCCCTCAAAATCGCGTTTGGTCTTGGAAATGCGCACTTGATGTCTGTCTGATGGCGGTTACTGTAGAAGCGGGAGATACAACGACTCTGGGTATTCTTGTCGAGACTTTCGGATAGCCGGATGGTCGGTAGGAGATGGTTGACTTGGTCGACTCTTTGTTGAGTTTGAGAAGCGAGAACAACCACTATGCAGAAAAGGCCCAAAATCTTCTCACTTTCAAGAAACCAGAAACTTTATAGGAATGTTTGCCGGGGGCCCTGTAACCCTTATGCTGTGCTGGTTTCCGGCAGAGTAGAGCAATGCTTACAGAAACCAGGATCGTACAGCCGCGTGGAGCTGTCTTTATCTGATGAGGCTTCTCCTCCTCTCTCAGACAAAACGGGACAGCGGTGAGGTAAAAGCAGGAAATCGTCTGCGTCTATTTTTACAGGCAGTAAAATACCCCCAAACGATTTCGAGGCGTGGGGCGTTGGCATATGATGAGACGCAATATGCGACAGGATGCTAACCTAGTAGGCACGATGTTGAGTCTACTAGGGGTGGGCAGGTAAGGCTGAGTAAAGCAACGTTAAATGAGAAGAGTCCGGGAGATGAGAGTTGACCGATGTGAATAGGCCGGGGAGCCGGATTGTTTGCCAGCGTTGACGACATGAAAGGAGAAGAGGGTAAGACAGAGGACAGCGCATTGCCCAAGTCGGGAGCAAGGAGTGTGGGCCGCCACCGACAACCTCACCATTGGGTTGATTGTCCAACACTGTACTTACATGGGACACTTTGAGAAACTGTGCAGATGTTGACCATGCCAGCATTGTACCTGTTCAGTTTACACCGTCGCCCGCCTGGCCGAAAACGAGAGCGGTGACCAGTAACGGAAAGGTCGAGGTTCCATGAAGCCGGATACGACGACAATCACCAACTAGGCATGATGGAGGTTGCTCACAGACGTACAAGGGCCCAATTTGAAGCTGACGGCTTAGGCGACGAAACGTTTCCCATTCAGCTGAATCAAAATCAGTTAGCAGCTGAGGTATTGTATTTTCCCCTCCCCCTCCCTCTTGTGGGATCTCGCAAAACAGCCCGGTGATTTGGCCGGCAGGCGACAAGTCTCTTGGTAAATCGGAAATGAACATGAGAGCCATGCTGAGCCACCCATTCCTGCAGTCGAATCGTAAACCAAAGACTTTTTAGTTCTGAAATCCTTGCTCATGCTAGCTTAGTTACCGCTAGGGCGGGGGCGGGATACAGGAATGGCTTAGCAGTCGTGTGTAGTCGACTTGGTTACTTGCAGATATGGGCCCGAGCAGTCAATCCGTGGGTCGTTGGTTTATCACTTCAACGAGGCAGACATGAGCTGGGGCCACGACGTGAAACCGAGCTCGTCTTGGATCGTCCAATCGGCAGGGTTCGAGCTGACGCATCTTGGTCGCCCACATACTAACCAGAGGCTGGAGAATCCAAGTATGAGCCTAAAATTGGCCCTCTTCTCCCAAGCCCTGTTTCCCATGGGGCCACGGCGTTGATCGTCGACAAGAGAGACTGAATGAGTTGCAGCACGCTTAGGTCTGATATGACGAAACACACACACAAGCCCAAAAGCCCAGAGGGCCCAGAGCGGTCACCGATGCGGAATCCACAGACAGGCCCGGGGAGACGCCGTCGCCCAACTCTCTCCTGATGAGACGCTGCGCAATTTGTTGTCGGCCATGCTCATTAAACTCTTGGTTCAACCAGCCTGTGTTGCAGCCGTGCAAGAAGACAGCTGCCGAATGGGTGTGGTAGAGCAAGCGACATGGCAGGGGATATCCATCCCAGGCCTGGCACCATACCGTAGCATCGCACCGTCGAATGCCATGTGCTTGAGTGCCAGTGAGGCAAGCGGGTGTGTCTGATACTGACAAGCGTCCCTTTAGGCCAGGACGGGGAAGTCCTTGCGGGAGAAGATGTGGCAGACCTTGTACTGCAGCGGCCTCGCCCTCGAGACCTGCTCTGTGCGGGCCTCTGGCGCAGCGCGTCTCGTCGTAGAGGTGGTGAGGCGCCAGAGAGGAAAGGAATGTCGGTCGGTCCTATTCGCAAGAACTTGACATTTCTTGGCTGGTCGCTTGCAGCTACCCCCGAAGCCAAGCGTTCGGCTACATGCGTGTATATCCTTGGGAGGCCGGAAGACGGAGTAATGACCTGGTAGACGGCCAGCCAGCAGTTGGTTCCCACTCGCATACGAGGCACGTACTGTAGACTGCCGGCCACGGACGAGACGCACCGTGCTGTGGTCTGTCGTCTTGCCATGTCGCTACCCCCGGAGAAAAAAGGCACAAGGCCGCTCTCATCAGCGATCGGGCTCCATGTTTCATCGCCGTATCGCATCTGTCAATGGTACCAGGCAGATGCTGGGCCAGGCCGGGTGGGGATCGTCCGTCCAGTCTCCTCAGGACTGGATGGGAAAACAACGAGAGCATCGACGAGTGCCGGGGTGCAGCCGCATGTTTCAGCCGTGCGTGGACATGCGGATGCGCTACACAACGTGCGCCTTTCTTTGTTCCCGCGATGAAGAGCTCGCACAGACGCCGTTGACAAGAGTCGAGGCGGTGACGACGGCCACCCTCATGCTCATGCCATCGAGCGCTTCTGTACGAGGTGAAAATCAAGTGCCCAATGTGTGAGACGTGCCTGGGTCCAGCAATGTCTTGTTCCGCTAGCGAGCACGAGGAGGTGAGCACATTGCATCGGAATTCGATTGTGCGTGTACGAGTATGTAGGTCGCTGACAGGTCTTGGTAGGAGCCCAGTCCCTGCAGCGTTGCGGTCGATGCCTTCGAGGTTCTATCTAATCTAATCGATGTTGATGTATCTTCCTGGTGCCCTCATGTACCCCATTGTCGTTCCTTCTTGATTATCTCGACCATCTAGTACCTTAGTACCTAAGGTAGTAGGCAATCTCTACCGGCAAGAGACTTGTCCAGTACGGCTGACTGCCTGATGATAGGGCTCCTGCAAGTCTTGAAAAAGCATTGACGTCGACCCAGTACCTACTAGGTACATCATGGCAAATGGCTGACACATTCTAATCTCTCCTCCTCCATCACCAATGAATGACCTGTCGCCATCGTACAACAGCAGTCGCATGCAGCGCTTGCAAATCAGAAAATTTCAATTGCTGTCGACAATGCACCGTCCAACCGGTACAGGGTACTATCGGCACACCTAGATCCCTCCTGCCATGCAACAGGTACGGTATGTAGTCTGCCCATGTGGTGGGCATCCGATGGGATATCCAAGCGCGATGGATGATTAGTCGAGACGACCACCTTCATCGGGCCTCGTCGGGCTTCATTGGCGGGGTTCACGTTCCTGCTTCGCGTCATGGGCAAATAAAATGCACGCACGAGTAAGCCCACCTCTGTGGCAATCCTTCTGTGGGCTTCCGAGCTGCCATCTGCCTGCCTATCAAGAGCTGTCCAGCATCGCGAGAAGCGCCTTGTCGAAGACTCAGCACAACCCATCAATGCAACGCAACGGCTGGCCCAAGCTTGCGAGTGGGAAGTTGAGCGCTAAAAATGGAGCTGGCAACCCCAGGCCAACGCTAAAAGTTGCCCAACACTCGCGTTTACATTCCAAATGAGATTCCAAAGGAATATCGATCTTCTCTGGAAGCTTGGCCGACCCCACGCTAGCTGGGGGGGGGGGGTTGATTCTCGGGCTTGCATTTCTAGGCCCTGCGCTCATCCCACGCCGGGTGGATGATTGATTCGTATCATCGCCCATCTCCAAAAGGTTCCAGCGGCCGGCTCGGATATGGCCCTTCAAACAAGCCCTTGCAGCCACGTTTTCTGGACTTGCGAGACTACTTGCGGGTGACGCGCTATGGCGCAACCGTTCCCTGGCTGACGTCTGGAAAATCACACTCATGAGAACATGGGAAGTATGGATTTCCAAGCCGCCTGGCGCCTACTTCACTGGATGGACAAGTTCTCAAGAGCCTCGCCCAGAAAGGGCGATTTGCCCTTGGTGGGCTCTGGCTATCATGGAAGAAAACACAAATAGCAATACTAGGTACTCGTTCTTCAGATGGCCCCCCAGCCAAGACTACTAATCAGGGCATATACGGGTGTCATGAATCACTTCCACTGTCAAGGGCTTTTGTATCTCGAACCCATCAATAATCTACGTTCCGCTACCAAGGGTAGAGCTAGAATCATGTTTGCTTTCCTTTTAGCAGCAATTTGCCCCTGTTTCCATCAGCCATGATGGCTTTCGGCTTCTTGTCATGCTGCTTACAGTGGTTCCCGATCCTGGTTGCTTTAATTTGCAGGACCCAAGAGTTTGGCGGTCGATCTAGCAAATCCCGATATCTGGCTAGCTCACGTTTAGCTGCCGTGGTGGGCTCGACCAAAGTTCTACCAAGAAGACAGCCAAGAGATGGTCCTGTCTGAGGTGTCAAGGGTCCTTCCTATCTAGAAAGGGGGCATATGCAATATCTTGGCAGATGAGCACACGAGCTCTAGGCCTTTGTTACGATAAACGAAGAGCAAAATAGCCTAATAGGCGCCTGGCTGTCGTGAAGATGGAAAAATATTTCCCTCCCGGTGCACCTTCGTATACTCCGTATCTGCAGTGTGAAGGGAGATGCTAATTTGATCTCGACAGATTTGCTCCTGGTTGGCACTCAGCTGCAACGATGTGATGGGCGAAATTATTTACAGGCGGCTTCGCCTGGCTGTGTCACCGCAACGGGGAATCTAATACCACCTCGCGCGCATGTCAAGATGGCACGGCAGATCCTTAGGAACATCTTCTATTCTCATCGGTCTACAAAAGTATTGCTTCGGGCCCGATCGGACCAAATCGGCTGCCATGTGGCAGTTAATGTGGTAGGCAATATAGAAGCCGTGGCAACAACGCCTCTGCAAGATTGGCGGCAGCTTCATGCTGTCATCTTCGCAGAGCGCAAACCTCAGTCTATCCTTCTACTTGGTAGAATTTCTGACTGCCGCACGCACTCCCGCGAACCTCAAAACCATGAAAGGAGTGGCCCTGGGGGGTGATAGCGAACGATCGGCCAACTAGGCTAGCTGCTGCGACCCGATACTATCACGACGCTACATCCGTTATTCCGACCTTGTCACAGCCTGAAATTCTGCGCCTGCGCCTGCAGGCCTATCTGGGTGCGGCCACAATGATTCAAATGTACGGAGTATCGACAACAAGAACAACCACCCTGGGTGCTGCTGGCGCTTGTGTGCCCGCCCGTGTAGCATGTATTTTGCCGCCTGTGGAAATGAGACGTGAGATCTGACGTGTCTCCTGTCTCGTTTCCACGACCAGGCCGAAAGGTGACATTTCAGGCTCACTCACTCACCCGGTGCGCTGGATTGAAAAGCAAACATGCATCGGAGAATTACTGTGTGCTCGGATACCCACAGGCCGCGGCACAATGCCTGCGGCAGAGGACAGATCAGAGTCCGAATGGTGTAACCCATTGACAACAGTTAATATTGACCTCAGAACCAGTGTGGGTTGCGGCTGCTCGCTATTGGCAGCCTCGTTGACACCAGTGTGGGAGCTCATGTTGAACGGCCGGAATCATGGAGCCTGCGCTGAGTGTGCGTCGTCTTGAGAAGTCCCTGCATATTCTCTGTAAGCATGAAAGAAATTCACCGTGGCTTAGCAACTGCGAAGAGGGCTGTTTTTGGGAATGTATGCGAGGCATGGATGTAATGCTACGCTGCCGCAAATTCTTGTTCTTTATTTCCCCTTTTACGAATCGCGGCAAGATATCAGCACTTGGGAACTGCAAGACAAGGCTCTGCTGATGGCACATCTTCATTGATGGTGGAGGTGATATCCTAGCATTGCACCAGTCTTGTAAAGAGCTTGTTCTTTTGATTGCCTTTGTCGCCAGCTATGGATGGTTTGATGGATGATTCGCCATGGCCCACGACGACAGGCTGTGTTTTTGCTTCGGCCACACCTAGTTCCAAAAAAGAGAGAGTAGCATCATCAGAATAGGTCATCCACAGATTTATCAGCGTCCTTTTGTATCAATTCGACCATTCCCTGCGAGACGTGGTAAGCTAGACTGAACCAACACGACTTGCAAGCTCGATAAACTCACCTTTGGCATGATTGGCTTTCCATCTGCGTCTGAGACATAACGAAACGGCATCTGGGTGCTCTCATGTTCGTTGAACTTGAGCTCCGGAAAATCCAGATACGGTACTTGGTCAAGGGGAACTACTGAGTTTAGCACCATGTCATCTCTCGGATGTTGCCTACCTAGCCATTGACTTACTCTTATCTTGTACGACGATTCGAGTTACGCGGACGGCTGTGTCTGTAGTCATTTGCTTTGGGCCCAACCGCCTGCCTTCGAATCCCTTCTTTCTCAGTTCAGAGGTTCGGTCTAAA
The DNA here is from genome assembly GCA_001721665.1 of Trichoderma pleuroti. NCBI lineage: Eukaryota > Fungi > Ascomycota > Sordariomycetes > Hypocreales > Hypocreaceae > Trichoderma > Trichoderma pleuroti. Next base: position 60,090 of record MDJU01000152.1, read on the forward strand.
GTCCGTTAGACGCGAGTTGATACTCGACAAAGCCCATCAAAGCTCACCTCGAGGAGGATCATCCCCTGTGATATGAGGTGTTAGCTGATTCCCACTCATTCTCAACACACCACCAGGCTGCCCACTCACCCAAAATGCCTCCAAAGAGAAATGCATCGAATGTCTCGCCGTCCTCGGGCGCCAAATCCTTGGCTGCTGCGGGATCCAAAAGGCAGACTCGAGACTTCTGGCCGGCGTAAAGCTCCTCGACGCCGCGGTGCTCTGCCGTGAAGGCCTTGCTGGCAGCCAATGCAGGCGGAACCTGAAAGTTGGGAGGCAGGCAGGAGAGAATGAATTTGCTCTTGGTCTCCTCGCTCTCAGCTGCGATGGCTAGATACTCGAGCTCTGACCAAGGGCCAAGCTCTGGGTCGAGATGCTCGACAATGAAGGTTTTGCCAGCCGAAGCCATTTGTGCGTGGGCTGCTCTCTTTGAGTACAAGATGTAAGGTATGATTGAAAATGAAGTATGATCTCGCCTTCCTGGAGATGCGATTGAACTGGTGAGTGGTGATTTGTGAGCACTGTCGTGAAAGAGAGGCCTCATCCGCCGTATGAAGAAAAAAAAATTCAAGTAAAAATGAGGTCAACGGGCACTGCAGAATGATGCAGCAAAGGCCCCTCAGCGATCTACCCAAAACTAAAAGTACATCCTTTTTGGTGGGAATCATCGCTAGAGGCCATGTACCGTCAATCTCTTTGTGCATTAAACCACGGACGCTAATTCTAGGGCGAGCTGCTGCATTGACGTCGAGATTTCTAACAAGTACTAGTATATCAGAGCAGAGCAGATGCGTAACCCGTAAACCAAGCAACACTCAGCATCTACATATCTTGGTACGCAACTATAAAGTCTGCAAAAAAGCCTGAAAGCCAAATAATCATCTACAATAATATTAACATCTTCTTATACACGTAGTCTGCATTGAAGATTTTCTCCAACGAGAGCAGGCTTGGGCTTGCTATTGACTTCCCCAGCGACAATAGACGCCTGCCGTGTGGGGCCGAAGCGCTATGTCGCTTGCAGTTACAGCGACCCCGTCCGCCTGTTTTAGGGGACCAATGCCCAAGCACAGCTGTCCGGCTGCACGGCATTCCCAAACCAGGTCCGACATCCCCAAGGGGCAGGCGAAGCGACATTCGCTGAATTCGGCCACCTTGCGCCTCGCATCAACCAAGCCTTGCTTCATCACCCTCCGGCTTCACCCTTCACCTCGACGAGCGTGATTCTCTGTCAATGAGTCTCTACACCGACCACGACTGAGGAATCTGTGCTCCCTCTCTGCCGACTTTTTTCTTTCTTCCGCCGTCCACTCGCGCCCATTGCGCCGCTTCTCGCCATGGTTTCGCCGTCCACGCGGCCAGCTTCATGGCGATGGCTGGCCATCACCCTGGCTTCGCTCTGGCCTGCCCTCGCCGCTGCTGAGCAAGCGAAAACCACGGCAGACTACTATGTTCACGATCTTCCAGGGCTGCCGCAGAACGCGCCGGCCGTCAAGATGCACGCTGGGTAAGCATTCCGCAAGCACAAGGCA
>MDJU01000153.1:0-61300 GCA_001721665.1 Trichoderma pleuroti
GGTATGATGTCCTCACAACATCAACCGTTTTCGAGATACCCCGAACGCCTGCGGTATCGGAGCCACTGTCATTATCTCTCCCCGAAAAAAGGAAATGGCACTCATCAAGGAAGAGCTTCAGAAAGTGAGAGAGCAGCAAAAGCTGATTCTCGGCGCCATCAACCGGCTGCAGCGAAATAACAATGACCTGTACAACCAGGCCATCATGTTCCAGACCCAGCACGACCGGCACCAGAACTCCATCAACGCGATTCTCAATTTCCTGGCTAATGTCTTCAGAAAAACGTTGGAGGATCAAGGAACTTCCCAGAACGTCGGCGACATCATCTCAAGCTTGATGGCGAACCAGGCCCAGCAACCGTCCCACCAAGGCAGCGTTGTGGACCTGGGCGACTACTTTCAGGCTCAAGCAAACGCGGCCAACCCGCTTGGCGTTCCCACTCCTAGGAAGTCTCAAAAGCTGCTTCCACCGATCCCACAAGCCGCCCAGGCGAGTCGCTCGTCGTCAACGAGCAGCACGCCGTATCATCCCCTTGGTGTTCACCCAGAGATGGGGCACGTCACGGAGCTTCTTGATACATCACCGTCAGATTCGACACCTAGCTTGAGACAGGAACTCGAGACGAACCCGCACGAACGGATGATGAAGATTATAAACGATCATAATGCCAGCAATTCGGCAGGCCTTGGTTTGCCGGAAGCAACCGAGCTTGTCAACAACACGCCGAATACCCTGAGCAGCGACCAAAGAAGCAAGCTCGTCAACCTCATGGTAGCGCAGTCCTCGGCGTCTGCGATGCCAAACATACCCGCCGTGTCTGATCCCCTAGGGAAAATGTCTTCCCCTGCTGTCGCATCAGCTGGTCCATCTCCCGCACAAGAAAGCACTACTGCAGCGCCCTCACTCTCACCCATCTTGCGGTCACCGACTATGCCTGCTCCCTCTCTGCAGCACATTAGCACGAACCAAAACGATCTCGAGCAGCTCAAGCGTCTACAGAGCGAGCAGGACGCAAAAATCCACGAACTGAGCGATATCCTGGGGCCGTTGAGCCCGAACGGACACATTCCCGGCCTGGAAGATGGAACCGAAGCTTACTTTGATCCCCCAAATGTTGATCTGGACCAGTTCTTTGACAGCAACGCTTTTCTGAATGACGCTACCCACTACGGAGACGGGACGGACTTTAACTTTAATCTGGATGCCGACGGGCTCGGCCAAGGGCTCAACCACGGGCTCAATCACAAATTCGACACCCCGAGTCCTACGGGGACTGAGGAGATCCAACGAGATGATTTCGGGTTGAAAGAAAGCCCTGGTCACGAGAATAAGAGACGGCGTGTGGGCTGATGCTCCAAACTCTTGCGAGAGATTTATTAAGACGTGGAAAAGATGGTCGACGTCTTTGGCTCTACTACTTTGCTTTCACATGCGACAAGAAGACTGTCGCGATCCCTATGAAACTCCAACCGCATGCTTTGGCTTATTTTTTCTATGCTTCTTTGGTACATCAAGTACAAAAGAGGCTGTTCAGTATTTCTTTCAGATTGAATCGCTCGAATTCCTAAACAAGACTAGAAAATGACGAGGCCTTTGTTACGGGAACATGGGTGTGTCAAATGAACACCGTCATGAAAAGAGGTTGAAAGGATTAAACAATATTTCATCCATGGATAAGCTCTGGCAATACAGAGGCTGCGATTTCTCCGACAAAATATATAATCAAACTACGTTTACACTTTACATTGCTCAAACAGAAAAGGGTCTCAATGCATCTCCCATGATGAGATCAGAGGGGGCGGCAAATTGGTACAAAGGAGTTTCTATTGTGGATTGGGGATTCATACGGCTGGTATTTGTGACGACACCTTGGTACATAGCGTACACTTTTTTTTTGTGTATTACATAGACATTCTACGGAGTTGGAAGTATAACCTGGAGGAACGTTGCAGGGGATCCCTTTTTTTTCTCATTTCTAACGCGGTAGCCATAGTTGAAATGGGATGGCGCTGTTGAATGAACGACTTGTTGAACGGGTGGGTGGGTGCGTGAATGAATGAATGAATGCCTGCGTGGGTGAATGAATGAATAAAGGCGTAGCCATTCATAAATAACTTAAAACGCAGTTGTTCACAACAACAGCCATACAATATAAAAGAGCGTTTTGAACACCTTCAACAAGAGAGTTGTTGGTTATTCTGTTCTTGTATTGTGTGCCACTTCTTTCACCAACATCTCGATAAAATGCCGTCCTTGAGAAGCTCATCGCCATGTCAGTCCTCACTCCATTTACGACCCAAGACATCCAAAACATTGCCGCAGTTCTCAAAATGCCCCTACCAAGCCTTTCCAAAATGCTCCCCTTCTCGGCGACCGCTGCTCCGGCAGCCCCAGAGAGACGGCCTGTTATATCCACAGAACGACCAACCCTTAGAATATGCTTCCCGCTGAAAATCCAAAGAGGAGGGAATTCCTGGTGGGAATACGAAGAGTTTCAGGTCCAGTTCCGGGATAGAATGATGTGGCGACAGGCGTTTCGCCTTGATCGGCCGGATTCTCATGAAGTGAGTTTGAACAAGGCCTTTGGTGATGGAGCTGGATCAAGCCGAGGCGAATCATCCAACGCCATCGACGACGATGCTGCTTTCAAGAGTCGTTGGTCTTCTGAAACATCGGACACGTCATCCGGTGTAGACAGATATCTTTCCGGCGAGAGCACCTTGTCCAAAACGTCGTCGCAGCGGCTGAAGCAGCTCATGACCCGTATGCTCTCAGCGACTTCTTCTCGGTCGGGCAAAAGCAGAGAAGTATCGCAGTCTTTTACATCTTCCCCATCGTCGAAACGCTGTACCGAACTGCGTCCTGAACCCCTCAACTTACCGTCGAGACAGATGCAGTCCCCTGACAATAACGCGACCGGGGACGACACGCAGCGGCACCGCGACGATGCGCTTCGCTCACTGGAAGGGAAATCTCCAGCCGAAAATATCATGTCCTTTTCGGCATTTCGGAGCATGTTCCATGCGCGAAGAATACAGGGTGAGAACGTACTCTCGCCGGTTTCACGTACTGTGCCTTCTCTTCTGCCGCAAGCCACGCCGCCAGGGCAGAGAGTCATTGGCCTCTCGTCCGAAGAATGGGACAGTCTCCAATGTGACATTTACCAAGGTCTAAAGGGCGATACAGGCGGGATATTTCCCCCTTACACCACGGGCCAAAAGGTCATGACCATGCCCGTGCAACAAGTCGAGAGCTTGTTGTTCAGGGTGCAGACGCCTTCGCCTGGAGAGGGCGTGCAGAGGGCTGGTCTGAAAGCAGCTTTGGAGAGTATCGAGGCAAGTAATTGGAAAGACATCATCTTCGTCTCGTACAAGGATACGCCGGAGGTGATGAAGTGGTGGAAGACGACTCGGGAGCCGCGAGTGCTTCGATGGGGAGGGGATATGCTTTGAGGGAAGGGGGTTGTTGGAGACGAGATTCCAGATGAGGAGGAAAGGTTGATGAGTTTTCCAGTTCGGAGCTGAGTTGTTCATGAGTCTTTGTATTGTATTGTCTGTTCGTCTGTTTGCTTATTTACTTGCCTTTTTACTGTAATGAATAGGGTTTTGTAATGTTTGTTTCTTTGTGTTTTGTACGGTCAATCAGGGGGTTTTGCCAATACATATTTCAACACCTAGAGAGACCACCAAGATGGTGACCCTGTGTGTCCCGACGCGACTGGCCACCAATGCATACATTGAATCCCATCAACCTCTTGCTGGGACCGGTTGGAACCTTAGAGACTTTCTGGATGTCAAAGCCATGAACCGTCCCGCCGACGAAGATGAGATCCTGCTGATCGCTGCCCCATTCCTCCATGCAGGACCCGTGTGGAACATGGACATCGCGGAAGTTGCTGAGATGATGGAGGAGCCTGGAACTCGTGGCCCAGCCCCGGATCTGGTGGACCCAACTTGGAACTTGTAGATTGTATCAATATTCTAAGGTGTAGCTATTCAGCACCCCAGCGATTGGGTGATTTTAACATTATAACCGGACAGCCGTTTATTTCATTATTACTAAAGGCATTCACTTAGATGGTAAATATCTAGGAGTTGTTTAATTATCTACTACTGATACTATGTTTTACTATATTCCTTTAGTATATACTATAGGTATACCAGAGACTGCTAAAGACTGTGCGATTCAGTTAAAGTATCGCCTGTATTCCGGGTAGTTTCCAGTGCGAAGAATGGAGATCAGCCTGTTCCTTCATGACTGACTACTGTTTCGGTTATCGAGAATAATTGGTCTGAGGGTTATGCCTTGTCTAAGCAAAGTGGATATTGAAGGGGCTGCTTGGGTGGTGACAGTCGGATATTTTTCTGTATGAAGGTCTCTAGGGCCCTGCCAGAGGTCAATGGGGCGGTCATGTTGCAACTTCTGGCATAGACATGGGGCACTCCTTTGTAGATGATGCTGGAGACCATGTCGAATAGCCCGTTGCCTATTCGCAGCGGGCTTTGTAGTACCACATGTGAGCCTCATCGACAATAAGCAGTCAATATCTGATTTTGCCCACACCGGGGTAAACAGCTGGTTCTCGATGAGATTGCCATCCGTCACTGCCTTTTCGACCTCACTTAGGAAGGGCATCCCTGTTCCTCAAGGTGGGCGGGTTGCTGTGAGAGTGCTTGTGCATCTTGGACATGCGATGACAGGTCTGCCCTTGATATATACCATATCATCGACAGGTATACTACTGTCAGAATCCAAGCCAGAGGTACGAAGCTGTCAGGGTTCTGGCAGCCCTGCAGGCGGATCGGAATGTTGTTGATGCTTCGAGCTGGCCCACCTGGCGCAATTGTAAATAGTTTTAGCTTCAGCTAATGTGTCTTGCAGAGCGACTGAGGTTTGATCGAATGTCCTTTGAGAGGCTCGTTTTGGAGATCTTGTGAATGTGTTGTTTGGTTTCAATGTGTATGCCAACGTTGACTCTGGGCATCCCACCGTCAATGATTCGTTAGACGAGTTGGCTCGGCTTGAGGAGAATTCAGGATCCAAATGTTCTGCCAGGGGCAGCAAGTCTGAAGTAAGTAGGCAAACGATTTGGCTAAGCCGTCTTTCAAAGATGCAATGGAGCTGACAATGAGCGTTCCTTTTGTAGTAGAAGGTTGTGGCGAGACGAGATCCTTCGTTCGGTCTTGGTCTTTGTTGGCAGCTTGGAAACACTCCATGCACCACCGTCTGCTCTTTGCGTGCCTGCACTTTCTTGAGACGCAGAATGTCATGTCCGACATGTACATCGCCGTGAGCTCGATGTTGGGCCGCCAATATGTTCAGTTTTGTTAATAGTCGTGGCAGCTTGCTTTGCGCTGCGACGTGAAGAGCGCTGTATAACCAATGTCTTTTTCCGCGAATGTCATGGGTCCGAACTGCTTCGTATCGCCAACAAAGATTGCTGGGACATTTCGATGTTGCAACTTTTCGACGAATGCGGCACCGAAACAAGTGACAGCGCGGCCATGTAGGTAGAGGACATTGTTGCTGCTGATCGACGTTGACTTGAGGAGGCATCCGTTACTAGGCAGGAGCATCAAATTCGCCAGACTCAACGTTGCCGGCTCGGTCAATCTTCCCGCTTCGACCACAACAGCCGGTAGTATGAGCTGCTTGGTTCATTCTAAGCGTGGTCAGTCATTGCTATTACAGCACAATCGTTGAGGACGATTTGTTCCAACGGGGCTAATAGCAGGAGACTACTTACGGCATAGCAAAACTTGGTTGGTTCCTTTTCACTCTTCTTTCTTGTCGTGCCAATGGAAGCGGAGTATTGAAGAAGAGTCTCGAAGAATAGAGCAGATGGACAAAGTTGGATGACTCTCTCATCCCATTCATGTCCACCTTTGACACAGTGGATAAGATGGTAATCACCTTGTTTGTGCAGTAAGATCGTTGCGAGAGCAGCTGATGAGTGAAAGATGGAGTAGACGAATGCGAATGGGAGAATGTGGCTGCACAGACTTGGAAGAACGTTCCAGAGCCGACTAGAATGATGACCTTAGCAGCGTGATTCTTCTGGCACCCTGTGAAGTGTATTGGCCATACTGACAGTGAAAGTTGGTGGTTGTCATGGTTGGCTAAGATGAAGTTTGATGGAGAGAGAATGGGAGTAATAAGACGTGTAAGAATCATTTCTGTAGGTGGATTCTGAAGTAAAGCGGCTTGTCTTCATCTGGGGAAAAGGATCTCGAGTTTGCTGCCGTTGTCGATCTGCTCCAAAGATGTCCAAAGTCAATAGTCAGTAGCGAACCAAATATACATTCGAGTCACTCACATGGTGTAGTAAAATGAAGGATAATTGATGTGAGTAGTTGAGCCAACCCCTCTGTAAGTGGTTGGCCCATGGCACTGTAAGCCATCTCCTGGGCGTAAAAGAAGAGAGAGAATGAGATGGATGGAGACTTGAGAAAAGGGGAAATAATAGGCCTTTATATAATCGCTGCTTTACTTGAACGTATCGCTTAGGAGACAGAAAAAGAGAGTCGACGTCATCTTTGCCGGGCCACGACATGACAGACACGAGTGAATTATGCTGCTACAGCTGGACAACTAGATTCTCATCCACTTTGTGAAACGGCCACGTATGAGTGGCAACGGATAGGGAAGTTGGTATCCGCGCAAATTTTTCACGAGAGTAAAAGAGTGGAAGAAGATTCAAAGCCCAGTGGCCTATCAACTCAATAAGACGACATCATATAATGCTTGATAAAAGGCATATGAAGCACTGGGAATATGAAAGATCGTAAACGAATACAACCTTTAACCTGGTATGTCACATGTCATGACCTAATAGCATCAACAGCTGTGAATTGCTTGGCCATCAAGGTCACCACGTACTCATCAGCAAGCGGGTAGCCGCCCAAGGTAACCCGGAATACCGGTGAGAAAGAGCAGTGAAGCAGTCAATGATCAAAGTCAGGGCACGCGATTTGTTGGGGGGGCTTTACGGCCGGTATCCGAAATTGTTTAGTTCGACGTTGGTTGTCTAGGCTGTATCGTCTCATTCTACACGACGGCAAACCGAATGCAAAATCGCAAGTGTCCTCGAGCAGAAACGCCGCTGGTCTTTATGCGCAACGATTCGGCTTGCATCTCAGAGGGCAAACGTTGAGCGTTGTCCATCCTACGTAGGCCGCATCTGGCTCACAAACTTTGTTGATGCCATGTTGCGATCAACTTTGGGCTTAGCATCGACTTGCCGCGGGTAATAGTACTCGATGCAAGCGCAAAGTGAAGGCAACAACTGGACCGAGCAATTATGTAGCCTGAGCATCATCAAACACTGTGCATGCCGCCTCTTCCGTCTTTATGCGGCAAACTTGTTCCTTTCCTCCCTCGACCCCTCGAGACTTGATAGTTGACAGCATGGAACCGTGGCTCCTTTTCACAAGCATATAGTCGCTAATCGAACTGTGGTCGTCAAATGACTGTTAGAATCCAATAGCGCTTAACAGCATACGGCTGGTATAGTCCAGTCGCGGAAACCGGGGGGGGGGGGCTCGTTGAGGGGGAGCATCCTTGCTGCAGATGTGTTGGGGCAACACTCGGCACGATGAACTTTTTGCTTGTTTTTGTGAGACTCGGATTTCGCCATGTCCCTATTCAGCAAGCGGGTTCGCGTGTATGGTTACGTTTTCTATGCGAAACGGCTCCTTTGGACGGCTCTTCTTGTCCACCTCGACGGCGTCCATCTTGGCCAGTGTCACGAGGCCCTCGTCGCCAATGACTTTGCCAAAGACGGTGTTCAAGCCGTCGAGATGGGGCGCCTTGTCAAAGGTGATGAAGAACTGCGAACCGTTTGTGCCAGGCCCTTTGTTGGCCATGGAAACGAAGCCCCTGCCGCTGTGTCTCAGGGCGGGTCGTATCTCGTCTTCGAAAGGGGCGCCCCATATGGACTGGCCGCCCTTTGGATTCTCGGCAGTCGGGTTGGCGGGAGCTCCTGTCTGCACCATGAACTTTGGAATCAGCCGGTGGAAGGGCGACTGGTCGTAGTAGCCGGAGGCGCAAAGGGCGAGAAAGTTCTATCGCGGTTCGTCAGCAGCGGCCCTGGACGGAATCTGCAAAGTTTGGAGGACGGGAAACGTGCCTCGGCCGTCTTGGGGACGCTCTCGCAAAAGACTTCAATCTTGATGTCGCCCAGCGACGTGTGAAGCGTGACAGACATTGTGTCGCAGGAGTGCAGAGTTTGTGTCCAACTGTGATGTCCAGAGTGCAAGGCAGTGGATGTTTGTCTGGGTTGAAACGACAAAAAAGTTGATTTGCTAGGTATGGATCAAAATGGCCAAAGCTTCAAGGCGGGCTGTTGAAGCTCAGCCCGGTCTAAACCGCATTGGGACCAGGGCGGACGCTACCTCTTTGCAGTACCTGTGCTCGTACTTGTACCTGTACGGAGTACATACTGCTAAATTCCCCGGCTCGAAGCATGGACAATGGATGTCACTCCACCACAGAATTCGGGTGGAGGGGTTACATGGGCGAGACTGGAAATGCACAATGTGAGATGTGGCTGGCCCGAGTCTCGCCTGTTGGGGTTCTCGATGGAAAAAGAAAAAAAGGGGGCAGAAGACGTGACGAAAGAGTGAGGAATGCTGATGACGGTTGAGTAACCAGCGGTGACTAGGTTTTGAGCGTCTTATTGCTGTTCCTGGACGTATTGTTGGATCGAGCGAGGCTGACTGCGGCTGTACTGGTACTGCAGCGTAGTTAGCAGAAGGTCTCTGAGTGAGCCCGATGGGGTACTTTGCGCTGCTAGGGACCCTTACCGGGAACCAAACAAACACCAACTAAGCTTGGGTACTACCTAGGTACCTACCTATCTTTAACTCAATCGACGTCAAAGCCACAGCGATCAGCTGTACTATGCTTTGCCTATCTCGTCCGTATAATCCATTTCCGGACACGGCATACGTATACAATGTGCAATACACAAGATTTCACCGGTTTTATGAGGAATCAAGGGCGCTTCCAATCCGAATCCAATTGCAGGCCCTGGCATCTCTCTCTCCTCCTGCTCCCATTATGGAGCTCGCCAAAAAAAGCCTTGCCGCTCCCCCTGTCGGCGCGGTAAGAACTGGCCAGGGGACAAGATGCCCGGACGGTGACGCAGTCCAACGGGCCAACGAACGACCGGCACGGTGATGATGTTAGTATTACAGGTCCATTTTACTCCGTGCTCATACGGAATGACAGTGGCCAGGCCTGGCGCTGCAAATAAGCCGGACATGCACGAGGTACAGGTACGAGCTAAATCGCATACGACGCTGGTACGAGACGAGGGCGACTAGAAGCATCGATGAGAATGAGCCCTACTCGTTGGATTTGCTCGCCATGGTTACTCTGCTTATTCTTGTAATTTCTGTATTATTAATTTTGAACGTCCTCTTATTATTTTTCTGGATCATATCAGAAGAGCGTCATGAGTTGTATCCAAGCACGTGCATGCGGTTAGAAAGGGTGCAAGGCCACTTGATCTCACCCTCACCCAACGAACCACCTCACCTCACCTGCGCGCAGAATACACGTACCGCGGGTGATTTCTCGAACCACACACACAGCGTGGCCTCTGCCCTACGGCAGCAGGAACAGGCTGAATCCAGACCGGACGGAGTTAATCGCGGGGTACTTTGGCGTACATGTATCCTTGGATGGGCCAGATGGAGCCGTGAGCAGCGCAACAGGGCTAAAGTAAGATATTAATGGAACGGCCCTCCATGTCAAGGTCGATAGATTGTCCTTGAGCAAGACACCCACGCCTTGCCGGGCCGCACACCCAAATCGCAATCCTATTCTGTTCCTTGCCTCGAGCTGAAACCAGCAGAGCATCTCGAGTTTTCCCCCTCGGCGACGACGGCGGGAAAGGAGGTGAGACTGACGGACAGCTTGAAGCTTACTCGTGTTAGTGGGTGTGTGATTTGAGTTGCCGGCCTTGTGCCCGCGTCGCTCGTTTTCTGCTTCTGCTTCTGCTTCTGCTTCTGCTTTGCCTTGCTTGCTCAGCACTGCTCATTTTTACTTCTCTTCCCTTGTCCTCGCTCGCTCTATTTTTTTCTGGCCCCCGTTTCCGCTTCGACAAGCTACTGCTGCTGCTGCTGCTCCTCCTGGCCCGGCCTGGACTGGACTGGACATAATTAGCTCCATCAGTAAGCTCAAGCTTCCTCAGAGGCGCAGGCGTCATCTCAACCGGGTCCGGCGCTACAAGCCCCCGCTGCTGCTCGAGCAATCTCACCAACTGCCTCAACCGGCGCACAATCCCAATTTCTGCTGTCCAATCTCCATCAATACTATATCGCATCCCCCCCGAACCCTCCCAAGTACCTGGTCCTGCACTGCACCGCGCTGCGCTGCGCTGTACCGTCAACTGTAGGTGCCCTCAGCCCGCCCTGTTTCAGCGACCCGGCGCCTCGTCTCGTCTCGTCTCGTCTCGTCTCGTCGCTCCCAGCAGAGCAGAGCAGAGCAGAGCAGAGCCGCTGCAGCTCCACAGAAGCTAATGCATCGTGCGGCCAGTCCCCGATTTCAGCTGTCGACGAGGGTCGCCATTGCTCAGAGCCGCCTTACCTAAACCACCCCCCAAAAGCCCGCCGCCGCTGCTGCTGCTGCTGCCTCTCCTCCGTCAAACTCGCCCGTCCCAACCGTCACCTTTGCGACAATCTCGACTCCTGCAGCGCCGGCGCGCCGAGGCTGATGCTGACGCTGCCCTTGGACTGCTGAGCCCTGCTGAATGCGAATGCGACCCGGTTCTAGTAGGCGATCCGATCCCGCTGGCACGAGCCCTGTGAAGCAGCAAACCCACCCAGCCGCAGCGTGCCAACCCCACCTTGGCATCGACCCGCCTGTTCTTCTTGTGTCTGCGTGTGTCTGCGTCTGCGTGTGTCTTGTGTGTGCGGAAATAGGGTCCGGTATCGTGACGGACAGCTGCTCGCCTCACCAAAGAGGCCTATGCCTGCTGGTCATCTGCTGTCGGCCCAGGCTTGGGGGATCCAAACGCAACTTGCTCCCACGGCTCCGAGCCCGCGATTCCACGACCGCCGCCTCGACGCTCCCCTGACATCCAAGCACCAACCTCCAGCTCTGCCGCTGACGCCTCCGCCACCCTCCGCGCATTCGTAATCCTGCGACGGCTGCGACGACTGCGACGACTGCGACGGCCACCACTTGCCGCGACAGCATGGCGACCACGCCAGCCAGTGTCCGCGTCTCGGGCCCTCCAAACAGGAGCTTTCTCGTGGGATATCCGGGCATCTCTGCGACTCTGGTACGTTGGCTGTCGCCTGCCATGCCTCCCCTCGCCAGCTCCGGCTCTGGTCCGGGGGATGCGACCAGGAGAGACTCGGCGTCAAGACAAGCTTGTGTGATGTGACGACAGCTAACCATTCTGTAGCCGCGGATCGAGGGCAAGGTTGAGATTCGACCGGGCCATGGCTACTCCATGCCCGTGCCCGTGTCGTTGGTGCGGATAAGCCTCCAGAAGCGCGAAACCATACACCCCGACGCCGATAGCCTCACCAAGCGACATCTCGGCGCCCCCCGAAAAGAGACGACGGATGTCGTCGGCAAGGAGGTGCTGCTGTTTAGGTGCTCATCGGGCAAGGACGCCGAAAACGTAATCTCCATGGACCTACCCTTTGTCATCTTCATCCCCTTCGGCAGGGGCGGAGAAGAGACGAACCGAAGAATACCGCCCGCGTCCCTGCAGCTCCCTAGTAGGATCGCCGAGACGTACTACGAGCTCGTGGTGACTGTCCAGCAAGGCCACAGCAACCAATACAGATACAGCTTCCCGCTTCCTCTCCTCCGATACGACACCCTGTCCACCTTTGGCATGTACAACAAGCCTGAAACCAAAATGATTGCCAGCGACAACCTCGTCAACCTGGGCATCAACCTACCGCGCTGGAGCTACGGCCCCAACGACCCCATTACCGTATACATCAAGATATCTCCCAACCCCGACTGGTGGAAAAAGGCCCAAAAGGTCACCATAGACAAGATCACGCTAGGCATCGAGGAGGAAATCACCTTCAACCCAGAGGGCGACGAACCGACCAAAAAGGTCAATAAGCTGGCGAAGCAAGTCCAAGTCGTCAAGACAAAGCTACCAGAGGCCGGATACGCAACCAACATTGGCCTGGTTTTCCCCTCAAAGGACCTGAGGGACCCCGACGGCATCATCAGGAGGGGCAAGCCGGCCTTTCCCCAATACGAAGTTGTCTCATTCACCACCTCATCAACCCTTTACAAGATTGAGTTTTATCTCAACATCAAGGTATGGCCTCTTTTCTGTTCCATGGTTGCCTTTGCTTTTTTTCGGGGGGAGCCATCACTTACATAGCTGCGTGTAGGTACAATTGAGCGGTGCCAGGGACCTCCAGATACGACAACCCATCGTGATATGCCCGCTCGATCAGCAAGGCTGCAAGGAGGAAATGGACGCCATCGAAATCGCCGCCAGAGAGGCCTCGCATGTCGACCCGAACAACCCCATGCTTCCAGCCCACTCAATCGTCCTGGCCAACGACCGAGACTCGCTACGGGCCTTGGGCCTGTGTATGGTTGGTGGCCAGAAGAAGCCGTTTATCGAGTGATTTGGCCCATGTTACAACAGAGCCAAACTCAGCATGCGCGACTGGCATGGAGAAATGAGAAATTAAAAATAAAAAAAAAGAGTCGGAAACGATGTGCGCCAAGAAGCGAATATCTCTTCGACTACAGCTGCGTCGCAAAGAGCAACACATACAACGTATGACTTGCCGCAAGCGTTCGAACACCTCTGAGCATGCTTACGTCAAGCACAAGGAGCGATGGATTATCGATCCGACCCGTCGGCGAGATCAAGCCGAGTTCGATACAGCAAACAAGGCGTCCGCGCAGCACCCACTGGCCAGAGAGTTTTGAAAAAGAAGACAATTGGCTAACAACAACAAACGGTACACCATATACCCATTTGAAAAAGGCGTTTTTTTTGTGTTTTGTTTTTCTTGTTTGGTCCCCTGAGGCGGGAAGTGGGAGCAGCTTCTCTATATTTTGACTCAAGGCATAGTGCATGGCGTTTCTAGGCCACCTCGGACCGCTCGAGGTCTGAGAGGGAAGGGGGGGTTTTTGGGAGGAGGGCTTTATTTTGGAGACGCTCGCAAGCTGGCTGGGACAATACACGGTTTTTGGCACATTGAATGCGCTGGATATGTGCTGGGAATGGATTCGGGAGTGGCGGCTTCTGTTATATAAAAAAAAATTCCCGAAGCTGGCTTTTCTTTTCATGTATTCAACGATGACGAGGCTGACGAAATACTGGACTTCTTAATACATGTACTGTAGTATATATATTTCTTGGAGGAGACTGGTTTTTAGGGTGTGCTGTACGTTTGTTTGTCAAGCTGGGTTGGTGGAGGAGGGGGGGGGGGGAAATATCAATCTCACCGACGAGCAGTAATAAATACCTTATCCATGCAAGATGCATAGGATTGACATGTATGGCAGTGTGTATGACGGCAACGGTGTAGAAGCCCTTGAAAGATGAACCTAAATGCTCTCTCCTTGGGTAGGTACCAAGGTATATAAGAGTAAATAACGTGCCAGAGGTGCAACTTTACCACCACTGGCACCTCCTGGCAGCTGAAAGGCACTCATCTGAGAACATCAGCGCCTTTCTACTTTCTTCCGCATTATTCTACAGCTGTTATTGTTGTATTTTCACCCTCTGTTCTTTCTCTCGCCTCTTCTTTGCCATGTTGCTCCTCTGTACGCAACTCTAAACGGGATCAAATGAACTCTACTCCCAAGGCTTAATTCACCTCCAACAGCCGATTCTCCCTTAACAACTTTCCCACCCGTCCAACATGGAGAGAGTTGTTGATTCGGAAAACCAAAAAAAGCTCACCCTGGAAACACAGACAATCTACTCGTAATGAGTGAGCTGGCTGGTTGATCAACTAGAACAATGAGCTCGTCCGACCAAGACCGCGGGAACCACAGACACAGTTTCATCCCTCCTAGAAGCGAAAACAGAATCTAGGACGTCCTCGTCCGTGAGAAAGTCGTCTGGGAAATTCATGGCGACTTTTCTCAGCTCTTTGAGGATCCCCGGCGGTATGTTCAGGGCTTTCAGCTAGGGTAACTAAAGGCAGATCCTCTCCATCATTTTTTTACCTTGTAACTTGCACAATAAAACTCCACCAAGATGAGTGTCCATTGTAAATAGCATAAAGATGTATGAAACGCCAGCTTACATGGCTACTTGTGCAGCATCTCAGCGCAGAGCACGATTTGCGTGGTCAAGGCCATTGTAGGGCTACAATTCCCCTCCGAGCTTCTCTTTGTCTTTTCGTTCATGGCAATTTCCTAGCCATGTTGTCTTTATACCACTTGCTCTTCTCCTGTTATTTGTAGCTGGGTATTTCCCAATCATCAACTTCTCGGTTTTCGGATCTGACGCTTCCCCTGCGGGTTTCTCATCCAGATGGGCTACCAGGTAACAACTCCTTGTGTCTTATTGAGATGCACAGCCAGATATCTCAATATTGTGCATGTTGCCATGTACACGTGAAGAAGGAAGATATTTGTGAGTTCTCTTGGAGGCTGGAGCAACCACTTTGATGAAGCAGTACATTCTCCGACACATTCATTACATGCTAGATAAAGAATACATTGTTAAAAAAAAAAAGACACCCAGTTGGGTATTCGAACTTGATCGAGACTTGACCACCAAAAAGGAATAAGGTGCAGTTGCCAGTGTAGACTGCCCGTTTCCGGGCGAGGATGCGTACCAGAACACGAATGAAGCTGGTCCATGCATGTAGACAACTGCATTACTCCCGAGGGAGCGATAGAAATAACATTGTTTACTCTCATCAGGCAGACTGGTTACTAAGTTGTGAATTTTGTTTGCTAAAATATGGCACTCTTCAAGAGTTTCACTTCGATAGCTAATATTTTGGGGATATTGAATAACATGACCTTGTTCCTCTTCAAGTCTTTGGTCCTTTTGTGCCGCAAAGCTTGGTCTATCGAGTATCTGGACCATTAAGCCGCCGTCCACGGTATAGACCTTTGAGTCAAGGGCCAGGAGATTCTCCATGGCATTTCCGTGCCAGAATGCCGACCGCGGATGTCCAGCACTTCAAAATTACCTTGCGGAGTGTTGCTTTGAAGCTTTGGATTTGGTTGGCATCTGAAACACCTGGCGCTGCAGCTTTCAGACAGCTGTCAGATGTGGCCAGCCATTGGAATATTTCATCTTGGGTCCGCCAACAAAAATTCTCCTCCTCCATTATCCATCCTTTCATAGTATGGATCGTTTGACTAACGAGTCTTTGTCAAATTTCTACTTCTCAAAGTCGAGCCTTGCCATGATTGCATTGCGCCACTCTTGCACGCAATAACTATATTTGTACGTCTCGTTGTTTCGCAGCCTTGTTCGCTCTGTCTGACATGTTTTGGTAGTTTTCTGTCTTCGCGTCCAAACTTTTCTTCATCACGACTTCGAGATTCTACGTTACAATCATTTCATCTACCCGCCAAATACCTGCCAAGACAATATCCAGACACCATGTGCTTTAACCACAAAGTCGCTCATGCCAACTATCTAAAACGGGAGATCGACCCATCTTATGATCTAGATCCACTGCTTCTGCAACAAGCGCTGGACGAAGCCTTCAATCTTGAACTTCAACGTCTAGTCCCTACCAATTTTGAGACCGAAACGAATGAGGAATCCGATCATGACGACTTCGATTATGAGGAATGGTTTCCCCAATATAGGACGACCAGCGACCATCGTGCTGGGGAATGGTTGGAATGGTTGGAACAGTTGGGTCAACGAGAAGTTGCTATACCTGAAACAACTACAGAACAAAATGGGAGCATGTCCGATCCAATGTCTTTCTCGCCTTCTGGGTCTGACAATCTTATACCTTTCCCACCTCCTACGGACCAAGATGCCCAGCAGCAAGGGGAAGGACACAATCCCTCTTATGTGGAAGAAAACCCGCAGTGGGAATTTCCACAAGCTGAATCGTCAGAGAGACTATACATTTCGATGGAAGGTGGTTTGCTATCGGATAGAGAGAGTATTGCTTAGTGTCTGACGCTTAAATAATGCTTCATTCGATTGTCGCCGCAAAGGCTACGCCAAGTTTGGGTTGTTTACTATGAAGCCATGATACATGATGTCTTCATATTACGAAAATACTGGGCAAAGGGCAACGACTGGAAAGGACATGGGATTTTTTTTTGGAAAAGAACGCCTGTACCGAAAGGCGTAAAGTTCAACCCAAAGTAATGTAGAAGGAGAAAATACAGGACCAACTAAGGCTGGCCGCATAATAATTAACTATTCACTCAATTTTTCCGTCCTGATCATCAGAATTGCAAGCTTTTACCCATGGAAATTACAGTGTGGTTCCCTTTTTATGGCCCTCTATCCAAGATGGAAGATTATTGATCCTCCGTCGCATATGCTGCATCAGGTCCTCAATATCCAAATGCAATCGGGCATGCGCTGCCATGTACTCGCTGTACATGCGCAAAAAACGCTTGGTTTGTTCGTCGGCTTCATCTTCTTTCGCGAAGAACAAAAGCCCCATAATGACTATCTGGTTGGTCCAGCGAAAGACGTCTGTCGTTACCCCTTTGAGCGTATGGAGAGCAATGCTGCCATCATCCTCAACGTGGTGGCCAATCATTCTGCAAGCGCTTGATGGTAGCCATGAAAAGAAAGTAGGGGTGTTGGCATTTGTCCAGGCGTCTGGGGAAACTAGGCTGTTGATTTTCCTCTCGTCAGATTGAGCTACCTTGAGGCTTTCATTTACAATGTCAAGAGCATCTGTGAGTAAAGGTAGACGCTCAAGTGGATAGCGACTTTGAAGCTGGACTGCCGTTTGTTTCCAGATGGAATGCTTAATGGGTGTTGTAAGCATGTCCAACAAGCACTCGTATTCAAGTTCTGAGAGGTAGGGGCTTGTGGGATCGAATCTGGGTGTATAAGAGACACCGCGGCTATCAACACATTGGTACATATTGGGTGGCCAATCGGGATATTCCATTGTGCGGCGCGCAATGGCTCTGCTGCGCTCACAAAAAGAATCCAAGGTTCCCAAGTTTCTCAACATGTCTCCCATCTTGTCAAAATAGGATGTTTCGAGAGGGCGTATTGGGGAGTAGCTTATTTCATGGTACTTTATCAATATGAAACCTGACCGTGGCGAAGGCGGGCGAGGCGTAGATTCATTTACGACATCTTGAGACAAAGGGTCTTGTCCAGCATTTTCCCCCGAGGTGGTTCCACAAGTACCAGAATCCGGCGTATAATGAGCAGACAATGTGCCGTCTTCCATGACAAGACCTCTTGACTTGGAGCTTTGAGAACCATCCCTTGCTTTCGACTTTTCAGTCCCATGTGCACTGCTGAGCTCATTGTGCAATGTAGCGTGGTAGGGAGGAGCCTCTATCATATTGTCAGAGCTGCTCGAATTGTTCCAAGAGGTATAATGTAGTAAATGCTTTCGGTCGTCGCGAACTTTAAACCCAAAGTCAATAGACATAGGGTCGCTAGGTTCAGCATTGGTGCTGGCAGCTTCTTCTCCATTGCGACCCTCCGTGTCGTGGCCCTTGTCATCGTGGTTTTGATCGCGTTGGTCATTGTCCAAATCGTCGTGCATATATGGTCCTTTGTGTCCACTGGGACTTTGAGAGCATCTTGGTTCACTCGGACGGGATTGATCTTCCACACTGGGCCGCAGCAATCATTCTGAAGTGGATCGTGTACAGCTCCCAGGAAGGTGATTCCATTACCTTCTGGGTTACACATACTAGCCTTGTCCCCTACGATGGATTCGTTTTGGGTCGACTGAAGGGGGCGCTGATCTGAGGGCTCATTGTGAAATCTGCTCATGGCGATAGGACGTGGGACAGCGATTTGCACTTGTGCCTCAGACGTGGGTGCATAAGATATATCGACCCAATGCCACTCAACTCTATGGCTATCTCCTCTGGCAAATTTATTGGCTGCGTCTGGTTTGCGCGAAAGCGCAACGACGGCAGCTTCGACCCAGGCATCATGAATGGGAAAACCCGGATTGTATAATCCACGGGAATTGAAGGGATTTTGGCAGTGCTGTTCAAAAGGAGCCCCTTAACAGTGTCGAAATCCAAGTCGTGGATTTGCATCATTGGGTTTATAAGCCCTTTCGAAGATTTCAAGTCCTCTTCAGCCATCCTTTGAATGAATCTAAACGGATGAATATAATCACTTAATCCGTTGTATTCTGCGTGACGAAGATGATGACCAAAGTAGACAACACAATGGGAGAATTCGCATATTGGAAGAGGGTATTTTATTGAGTCTCCTTGAATAAAAACCTCTTCCAACTGTCGGTTATCAGACGCCATGATGTCATTGTATACCTCGCATGCCTGGAGCATAAGTGGTAGAGGAAGAATGTCATGAGGGTGACTCAAAGCGAATCTGTCTAGCACTCGAATGAGCTTTGGATCATAATTCTTAAGTAAGACAAGATGAAGTTGCAACTTGAATCCTCGCGTATCTTTATCGTCTCAAAGTAAAATATCCCAACGAGGGATGAAATCTTCTTGAAGGGGGTCCTCGTCTCCCGAAGATATAGCTGGGCTGAGAGAGATCGCTTGGTATATAGCAATCGGTTGAAGGGCTGTTCCATGTTCCAAGCAATAGGCTTGTTGCCGAATGGTCTCCAAAAGTTGTGCTTGCGTGCCTTGGTAACTCTCACTGATTCTGGTTGATGCCACCTCTACACCAGGTGTCCAAGTAGCCTGTTTCAAGGCTATCAAATTCTCCGGGATTGTCAATAATACGTGAGGGATGATGGCATCGATAGATACTTTCGCGCCCTTACGTAGTAGGCGAAATTCGTTGCCATTCAAAGAGATTCTATCTCTTGGCGCGTCTCCAGCAGCCCGAGATCTGGTAGAGCCATCTTTCGGCGGGTTCGTTGCTCGGGGGCACTTCATATACACGGGACCATCTCCAGTGCGCGAATAGCCTATGAGAACGTACTCGGGAAATATATTGTCTGTTGGGCTGAATTTTTTTCTTTGATGCGACTACCTTTAACGCCTCTGAGCTGAAGTATTCGTTGTCGTATCCCTTTGTGGCTCTCTTAACAACAGTTATTATCTCCCACGGAAAAGTAGCTTGCCCTTCTTTGTCAAATGCGGTCTTTCCGTCAGGAAAAAGTGCAATACTTTCTGCAACCTCAACGTCCGAAAATGCGATGGTTATCGATCCCCAAATCGATACTACCCGATTAAAAAGGGCCCAGTCGATCTCAGCCATTGCTAAAAAGCTGTTACTTTGTGGACAAATGGAAGATTTGGGTAATCAATGCTCACCATCGAGTAGCTCTAGAGGAGTGTTTGAAAGGCTTTCAAGAAGATTTGACTTGGAAACAGAGTCACGTCTGCTTGTCGCGCTGATAGAGAGATGTCGTTGAAGAAGATGACGTTGAAGAAGATAGACGCGGCACAGAAATGAAGGCAGAGGAAAATGGATGTGGTGGAGAAAAAGAGGCGAGTGGGAAGAGAGAAACAAAGTAAGTGAAAGAGAGAGGGCAGAAGAGAAGAAAGTTGGAAGGAAATGGAAGCTATTGGGAAAAGAAGAAGAGCCTGGCAGCTGGGCAGGGAGCTGGGCACAACATGGAGCCGCATATACACGTACATGATAGTAGCGTTGAGAAGAACATAACAAACACTGGGAACTGTTAAACAGCAGTAATTGCCGGGTTACGCTAATTATGAATAATCGGACGCCTACTGTCGCATATTAGTCCTCTACGCCCAGAGGTTTGTTTACGGGATCAGAAATCTGAAATTTGATACAGAAAACTGCCAAGAAGAAGAAAAGACAAACAAGAAGAGTCTAGCTATACACTTATGATCGTGGCAAATCCTCAAAAGTCTTCGTCAAGGTGCATGTCGTATCCAACAAACGTAGCATCAACGCAAAATTCCCCGTTTTTCATGTAGCCAGCAATCTGTCGATACAGGTTTACATCGCTTCCTTTGGGTTTTGGAGCATCAGGCAAAAATTTCTGCAGATCCCATATTTTGCAACAGCGCGCGTACACATTCGTTGCGAATAGGTCGCTTCCAAGTACGTCACCGACAACTG
Source organism: Trichoderma pleuroti (assembly GCA_001721665.1). NCBI lineage: Eukaryota > Fungi > Ascomycota > Sordariomycetes > Hypocreales > Hypocreaceae > Trichoderma > Trichoderma pleuroti. The sequence goes on from MDJU01000153.1 coordinate 20,178, forward strand.
CGTTTCATCCCAGAAGCATCTGGTCGGGTGGGATTTGTTCGCAGTGGACTCTCTCTCAGGCGGATTCGAGTAAGGGAACGCCAGTTGGGGACAAGATGACAATGCGGCCGTTGGGTTTCAGAATAAAGAGTGAACCCGCACCACTCGAAATCCGGTGCCTTGTTGAAGTCGAAAGGGTTGGGGGAAGCCATGATGAAGAGACTGCTGTTAAGAAAAGAGCGGTTAGAAAAAATCCAGGTAAACAATAGATAGAGACAGAAAGCCTTGCTAATGTAGAATGCTCAGTGACATACCAACGTATGGAAAGGACTTGCGAATAAAAACCCTTTGTGGCGGAATTTCTGAGAAAAAAATTGGGAGACAGGAAGAAATACAAGCTTGCTGAAAGATTGCGTATAGAGAAGGCTCGGATGTTGAAAAAAAGAAGGGAGATGGTTATGAGCTCTTGCTGAGGTGGCTACTTGAAAGATGAACGAATTGAGTTTGGAAACGTCCACCTTTAGTTAAAAAGCAGTTGATCTGATGATTTGCACAAGCTAGACAATGAATTTATCTAAAGAAGAATAAAGGGTAGCAGCAGGCATGTGAAGAGAAGAGTCAAGAACCAGTACGCAGAGTGATCCTTAAAGGTACAGGATGTCAGGGGCAAGGCGCACTAAGTGAGTTGAGCGTCAGCTGTAGAGTCAATTATCGTGCTCTGTGCTCTAGGTATTCTGTCGAATTACATCAACCCTCAAGGTCTTGAAGGGAAGGGAAGAATGTTGATCTATTTGATCAGCTACAGGTGCACTGGGTCGGAAAGGGTTCCCTGCCAATTGTGCAGTAAGTCGGGTACACATACAATTTTCTACCTCATGTATTTGAGACAGGTAATTCGCTAGCCTTCCTTTGTAGCGTTCAGTACCTTCGATCAGCCATTTCCACATTGTTATGTCTTACCTTAGTACATAGTAGGAGGTGGTCAAGGAACGTTTGAGAAAGAGCTTAGCAGTGCTCTAATTCTAAGCATGGTAAAAGTCGCACAAACATGCCAATAGGTCAATCAAGGCCATAATTACAAAATCATTGGTAATGTCAAAGGTAGGTAAGTTGGTCGGCCGATTGTCTCGCATTTGCCAACCACTATCAAAGTTTGTCAATACTAGGTAGTAGACTGGTAGAGCCTTTAGACGCAACTAACACGTGCAACTTTTTTTTACATAAAATGATGGAAAGCGAGGTAGAGATAGTTAGTAAAAAAAACGCAGAAAAGACGCCAAGAGTCAAGTATACTGCTTGGGTACTTGGGTGACTACTAGAAATCTCAAAGCTGCATAATTCGTTGCGTTATAGATTGAACGAAAATGTTCAACAAATACCTTGGTGGGTATTCATGCGAGAATAATGCTTTCGGGAACAGCCCATGCCCAAAAATTGCGAAATAAAACCAACAAAGGGGAAATGGAAAGCCTTTTGTAGTACCTGATTTCCTGTGCCAGAGCTTTCGATGATGGACACCACAGCTCTTCTACAACTACCCAATTGCCAGCTACCACAACTGCTTTGCACGAACGGGGAACTGTTCAATAAGATGCTTTTTGTAAGCATCTGGGACATGCTCTTCAGCGTTATCGAGAATCATGTCAAACCCAGTGTAGGCCGCCTTGAGCGCTGTCTGCCACTGCATGAATAGTCGGTCGGTAAATCCAAGACGAGGGAGCTGGTCGAGTTCCCATAGGCGTCGAAGCTCTTTCGATTGAGCAGCGGCTTGGTCTTGCTGAGCTTTCGTGCCCTAAACATGGCCACATTAGTTAGTTATAAAGAACCAAAGGGAGTCCCGTGGTAATTTTGAACATGCAGAGCGGCGAGAATGAGGGACTGGCGCTGGAAATTGTTGAGCCAGCAGGGTGCGCTGGTCCTTCAGTCGCTGGCCATAAATCTCCAGCATAGCCGGCGTAGCCTTGTCAGTAATGTTGAATTCCACGCGATGGATAGCCTCGATGGACGCAAAAGCAAGGCATAGATCATGAGCCAACTGAATGAGTGCTTTACGAGCAGAGTTGCTGAACAATTCGTTATCTTCGTCGGTGGCAAGACCAGAAACTTCGGCCTTGTTTTCATGATATCGGCATTGGATAAACTCGAGAATGGGAGCGCAGTTAATCGCATCGCCAGTCAGGAGTCCAGCGGGTCTAGGGAAAAAGAGAGTTATGTAGTTATAGAAATATGGACGATGAGTAAAAGTAACCTACCCGAGACAAGCAACGTCAGATGAGCTACAGCGATGACAAGCCGGGCTGGTAACATCAAACTCGCACACGATCGAAGGGGCTACATTACCAACGGAAGCGTGAGCAACAGTTGCAAGATCGGCAAGATCGTTGGCAGTAGATTGCTGGGGATCGCCACCATCATTCGCACCAGTCGCGGCAGTGGCGTCAACTTCAGGGATCGCTAACCAGTCTTCCCAATTGTGACTGGGCGATGAGCTGCAAGAAATTCCCTCCAAGATATTACAATCGTATAAGCAAGTCTCCCCCGGGACGAAAGGGCCAGGGATATCCATGACGGACAAAGCGGGGTTTGATTTTACCTTCGCGTTTCCGACGGTGCTCCATAGATTCCTGCCAGTCCCAAAACCGGAGATAATCCATCGTGTTGAGGGTTTCTAGACCAGGGATATTATACTCATTTGCAGTATACACGCCCGGTCCAAAACCACCCCTTGCTTCTTGAAGGTACCGGAGAATCCTCTCGATATGGGCCATGGCGGCGATGCGGTGGTTACTCCAGTTGAGAGAGTAAATTTGTGCAGCTTAAGAAACAAAAGGATGAGAGTTATGAAATGTAGGTGACGCCCCGTACGAAGCTACGTGAGTCTGCTAATCTCCAGGTATCTATCTACCTTAGGTACTTGGGTGAATGAAAACGAAAAGGTGGAACTGTGAGAGAAGTGGAGGGAAAGTCATACGGAACGCAAGCACAATAGTAGCGTCATTAAAAGAAAGAAACCTGTAGTGGGTATATATCAAAATTTACAACTGGGGTTCAATTCATATTGGCATAGATGTAAATTAGACGTCTTGTGTAATATTAAAGTAAGCTACAATAGACACATATATAAATTTCTCCATGGCTTCTTTGCCGCTTATATTATTAGCGAGCTTGCTGCTTCCGTTCTAAACAGGTAGGTAGACGGTAGTAAATAACATCGCACATTCATATTCTTTCATGCTTCGCAAGACAACATAGAAACCTAAGAATACAGCTACAGCAAGTTAAAAGTTTTAATGATTTCTGCTAAAGCGGTGTATGATGCGAGTTGAACCCCCGAAACTCCCAACTCTTAGTCATTGAAATTTTTTCCTCTTGCAAACAGACGTGTCCCACTGTGTCAAACCATAACACAAGTTGGTATATATAATCCACGCCTTGACGCTATCCTTGAGACTTCTTTAACGACTGAAATTTTAGCACGATTTTGCCATAGCGAACGAGGCTATTCTTAGTGAGAATGGCGTTGAGAAGGAGAGCAGTTTATACTACGACACTTTTAACCATGAGATTAACGACGGAGGAGTCGTGGCCCAGGAAAGCGAGGAAGATGATGATGACACTAAAAAATATGGATCCGAATTATGTTAAAGAAGAGATTACGAGTGACCACTAACGTTTACTTTAGTGGATTGAGGAGGATTATCGGATGGCGCTTGAAGAGGTTGAGGATAATGAATGTGTAATGGCTTTGGAGACGGGAGAAACTATCGACGGCGAGCAGGGGGTGACAGTATTGCAGCTGGCGGCGTACACACGGGGCACCCCTGGATAGATGATGCGAGAGACCATATCGAAAAGCCCGTTGCCCATCCGCAACTGCGTTGTAAGACGATGGACGGGGATGCCACTGGCCTGGAAAAAAAGGAGGGGGATATGTCGCCAGATTTTGCGAAGCGGTTGAGAAAGTTGCCGCCATCATCTTTATCGTTGGTTGTCAAAACGGTCGGAGGCAGCTGCTTAGGGTCGCCAAAAAGGAAGCAAGGGGAGAGAGTGTTGCCCCAGACGCAGTAGAGGTCCGCCCGGTTCATATTGGCCGCTTCATCCACTGCAAAGACTACTGCCAATGTGTAACTGGGTTGTGAGGCGATATATAGCTAGGTAGATCTCTGGGATGTCATCCTCGTCGTCGTCATCCTGTACAATGTTCCGTCCATGGAATGCTCGACGGGGAGACAATTGAGGGGGAGGTGAAGACGAAGTAGAAGCGTCCGTCTGACGCTGGCGCTTGTGTGATTGTGATGCCGGAAGTACAGTTGGACATGCACTTCTCTTCTGATGAGCTGCCTGTCTGGGGGAATCTATAATACACGGTTAGTAGATGAATATAAAGCGATTGGAGAAAAACTTGCTGCTGGGAGACATGATGCCGGCTGCAAACGTAGGCGTAAACACGTAGACAGCAACCTTTGGAACCCCCTGCTCTGGGTGGGTTTTACGCCAAACGAAAAGTACCAGTCCCCTAAATGGTCTGGTATACAGGAAGAACTAAAGGCGCTGCTACCGCGGGCAAAAACGCAAACGACGAGGGGAGAGGGGAGACTAATCTACAGAGTAGATCAAAAAACGGCAAAGGTCGCAGCGTAGAAACAGGCGGGCGGGCAGAGGGATAGACGGACGACAAGGGAGGAAAGGAGATCAAGGACAAGGTGTAAGGGGGAATATTGGGATCTCTTTCGATGTATAAAGCAATCTTGACTATGGCTATTAGAAGATAGTAGAAGAGAGTAATAGATAGTAGATGAAAGTATTGATTCAGAAGAGAGTATAAGAAAGCAGAAGATAGCTTCCACCCAGAGGCGAGCACAAACAGGCTTCCATCCGCGTCTGGTGCCCAGGGCCGCTGTCCTGGTTGACGTCGACTCGGCCCGATTCCAACAGCAGCCGGATATTCTCTCGTCTGGATTTTCTCATGACCTAATATATCGCCATTTGACCGACTCTCTCAACCCACCCCTACGAATCCACCATGTGGCCTTTTTGTCACCTGTGCCCCAGTACACTATGAATAAGTGCCAGATGAAAGCAAAAGATATTAATGGAAAGTAGCAGATAATAGAAGAAAATAGCGGATAGTAGAAGAAGGTAAATAATACTAAAGAAACTATCGGATACTAAAAGACAGTAGCAGATATTGGAAGAAACTCCCAGATACTAGAAGAGAGTGGCATATTAAAAGAGAGTAAATGATACTAGAAGAAATCAGCAGACAGTAGATGAAAGTAGCAATAGTTGAATAGCCAACCTGGAGGACTGAATATAATCATTGACACTCCTATAACAGAAACCACCCCTTGCAACCCCGGAAACATTGGATACGGGCTTTGGACCAATGTTCATAGGCTTGATTGACTATCTACAGCCTCACAATGGCGACATGGTAACAAGAGTCTGCGATTATACTGAAACTACATTGTCATGGACGCCAGGTCCCCGCGCCATGTATTTGGAGGCCATATACCCATTCGCCATCAAAAAATGACCGCATGGCATACAGCGATAATCCAACGTATGATTCATTGCGACGGCTGTCAACTTGTCCAAGAAAAGGCACGCGCCCCTCTATCTGCCGCTGGGTGTCTCATGGCTCAATTGACATGATGAGACGATGAGTTTCGCCAAGCGCAAAATCAATGGACATGGATATACAACGCGCTGTCGAATGTCACCACCATGCATCACATTTTCCATTTGGAGATTCCACATGCGGGCCAAATCAAGGCATGGCAGCAGGGGACTCCAGAAGAGCACAAAGAGGCGTTGGAAGTACTCAGAACAGGGACCAGGCTCCCTCTGGTCGACCGTTTGCTCTCGCCATTAAGTTTACGAAACATTTTTCGTGTGAGCAAAGGCAAGCCCTGCGACGCTCGAACTTGTGAAATTGAGGCTGGCAGGGCCATGTACCGCACCCTCATCCAGATTGGCTCCAAGTACGGTCTCACCCAGTACGAGTTCGAGTACTACCTGACAATCTCATCCCCGCGCCCCCTGGATAGAGTCTTTTACCCTTTCCACGTTCTCTCTCGGCCTCAAGCTCTACAAAATGGATGGGACTGGAATAAAGTCACGGCTTTAAGCGGCTTCATGTTTCGGAACCTCTCAAAGTACTGCAATAACGATGCCAATAAACAGGGGGTCCAAGAGGTCTTGCTTAACCTAACCAACATGATCTACTGGTTGGCCGCTTATTTTAGCGATCGGATTGTTCAGATCAAGAAGGAGAGACCAACGGCAAGTATGGAAGAGGTCCTGTTCTACAATCTCGATCGCTGGGGTCTGCCTATCGTGCCGTGGGCGCGTCATGCATTCAAGGCATCCGTGTGTAAAGGTCCGGACCATGGCATCGCGATGATATTTGGGTTTCTAGACACCAACGGCGAAGATTTCGACCCCCTCAGGCATATTGATCTCAGTTTGCGGACAGTAGAGGTGGATGCTTGGCTCACCAACAGTGCCATGGGTCAATATGCTTCCTCCGACTGGGACTGGATCCGCACCCTCTTACGCAGGGTCCCTCTGAACCATACATTTTGGAAGCCTGATGGCAGCCTTGGAAACAGCACTTGGCTTGGGGCTCACATGGACACGGTCCGACCTGTCAGGCCGCTCCCATATTTTGCCATGCCCCTTTTGCCTATTGAACCTTGGCTTCATGCGTCTGACCAAGGCGTCCACCAGCGGGAATGCTTCTGTGGCCAGTCATTCTCGAGCATTGGCCTCTATCTTCGGCATTGTCGAGAGGTCCATAAATTTGTTTGCTGGCCCGTCCCCGGAGATTCCACCAATCCCATCCAAGACGATGTCGACAAGCACTATTGGGACAATTATTTTCTCTGTCTGGATTGCGGTGCGAAGTTTACATCTGCCCGGGGCCTGGAGAAACATTGCACCGACCATCATGCCCCCCCAGACATGTCCCCCAAGGAAGTCGCTGAGACCACTGTCAGCAAGGGTGAGCTCTTTAGATGCGACGAATGCCGCACGTCATATATTCGGGAGCGGTACCTTCGGGAGCATTTGGTCGAAAAACATGGACACAACGGTGCCTTCGCTTGCGAACAATGCGACAAGACATTTGCCATAGAGGACTTTTTGATGGCACACATCAGGACGGCTCACGATGATCTCCAGCCGCACAAGTGCCAGGAATGTACAGCGTCCTTCCGTCAAAGGCATGGCCTCAATGAGCATGTGTCTGCAGTGCACCGCAAGGAAAAGCCTTTCAAGTGTGACCAGTGCGGTAATGCATACGCTCGAAAAGCGACTCTGGACCAACATGCGAGGGAAGTCCATCTTGGGGAAAAAAGATGGAAGTGCGATAAATGTGACAAGGCATATACTAGGAACCAGGCTCTCAAAACGCATAAAAAGGCGGTACATGGCGACACATAGATTATAGATCTTAATACAATGTCTTTAAAATATCTCCTTTCTTTGCGCTCCATGTGGTTCTTCTAACCCCAATCGTTCACAGAAGCCTCATCACTGGTGTATGTATGCGCCAAATATTTTCATTGTCCAGAACTCTTATATTAGATTGAGAGTGTAGACCTTACAACAGACTGTCAACTCACGTTCTGCTGCTTGTTAAGCAAAGAAACCGATATTGCTCTAGTAAACAGACTATCAGAGCGACCTTTGCGTTAGCCTCCCCCTCTGCTTACTTCTAACTAGCCCCCTTATTGACCCAACTACGAAACATGGGAAAACATGGCCGAGCCACATTTGAGCTACACCGTGTCTCCAAGAGAGAAGCTAGACAAATTTATGTTTACATTTTTCTAGAACATATCGCTACAAGAAATGCGCCTGGCCACGCCTCGATCAGTTCCCGAGAAACTTCTCTGTTTTAAAAGACCAGCATGCTCAGTGTGGGTGGTCGTGGTCCCATCCCATTGCTTCTGTATATATTCATATTGCTTGGGTCAGAATCAGACCAAGTTTCAAAAACTTCATCTTGGTGCTTTTCGTGTAGTCGTCGTTGAGAACTCTTCGATATTGGCGTTAGAAAAGGGTTGTTGCTCTTTGGGGGGCCCATGAGACAGGTATGGCCTATGCAAGATTAGTCGTTATTGATCAAGATACAGGTAGGTACGCTTTGAAACATGTACAATTCTAATATCTACCTCATAGATACATCAGAGTGCTGCTTGCTGGGTAGTTGCGTATGTGTGCGTGTGTGCGTGTGTTGCTCTATGCTGGAGCTTTGGTGGTGGCTTCTGCAACGAGGGATTCCTTAAGAGAGACTTGAAAGGCAAATCTTCATTCTCAAGGCCATCAAGCTCCGCTCGGACGATATCCACTGAGTGACATCTCTTCAATAGCTCCTTGTACATGTTGGATTGCCGTCTGTTAGTGAGTCGATCGTACACATTATCTCCATGTTCGAGCCTGGGTAGTGACGTTTGCAACACTACCCCATCAGGATGGACAAGAACGTGGGATTCATTAAATGAGCATGATCAAAAATGTCATCTTTTAGAGAATAAAATAAAGATGTGGATAGGATTGCTGGATTCTCCGGGTAGCGGGTGGATTAAGATGATACGAGAAAAAGCATGGATAAAAACAAAGCCCAGTGAAAGCATAATAGGGACAAATACGGAGGAGCATCGCAGCCTTCCCGTGAAGTCATGTTTGGGAGCGGAACAATTGAAGGACCGAGACGCGCAGGTACAACTGCATAGCAGGTGCTTAATTGGACTGATGCTAACCGGCTGTAGAAGCATTCGAACTTTGGCAGGTCCCCAACCAACGACTCATCTAGACTCCCAGCCTCCGGGCACAGGGGATTCGTGGGATATGGGCCAGGCTGAGACCAACCCTGGAAAGGGGTCAATTACAACCATTGTTGGCGGAAGTCCCCAGACAACTGAAGGGGAATACAGCCGCATCAGTGCCGCAGTTGAGTATGCAGAATCGTCAGCGTCCTCGACCCCCTCAGCAGAACGTGGAAGATCGCCAAGGTCCGCAGCCCTCCCCAAAACTTATAACATTTATTATAATTAATTATTATTAACTTTTATAAAAAATTATAATTTTTTTTTTAATAATAACTTTTATATTTAGTATATTTATTATTAAACCTTTTACTAAATCCCTCCCATTTTCTTGGTGCCTAAAGGTAATATAATAATAGAAATAGTTTTACCCTTTATATAATAAATTACAACTCCCTCTTAGCAACGGAAAGCGAGTTTGGCCGAGAGGTCTAAGGCGTCGGATTTAGGAACTATATCTCCGGTGGGCATGCCCGCGCAGGTTCGAATCCTGCAGCTCGCATATTTTTTTTTTGCCATTTGAACGTGTTTGCTTCTACGGAGTAGTAGTTAAGCAAATGTGCGTGGGAAAAAATTTTGCGGATGACTTAGATGGATTCGTGGTCACGTATGTCTATTCACACAGGGCGGGTACATACTTTCATCGAATGTGACACTCGGCCAAACTCGCTATTGATTGTTGAGGGGATTGGTCGTTATTCTGTTATATCAAGGAATTGAAGACATCGTGTAAGTGACTTGCGAAGTGACATGTGAAGAAGACCCTGAATTCCCGTTTCTGGCTAGCCATGTCATGGGAGAGCATTTCTGGGAAGGCACCGCGCGGTACCTGCCAAACTTGCAGGTAGCGAAAAAAAAAATTCCCCAATCACGTGTCCCTGACGTAGAGAGCACCGATACGAAGTAACTCGTATCTACTACCAAGCTCACAGACTTTTGGTGGTGAGAATCCACGGCAAAATCCAACCCCACCTAAGCATCGCGATAGAGTCAATCTGTGCAACCTTTGCAGATTTTTTCTTCTTCTTTTGATTACCATTTTCATTTCATTTACTGAGGGTGCGATGGCATGATTATTTTTCCTTTGCTTTCTGGCAGCAAGATTTACGCATGCAGGGCTCTGGCGAGCAGATGATTCTTTTCGCGGCGCCTGAGGCATAACGGCAGCAAAGAGCGCAGAATTTCGTTTGCGCCGTCACGCCTCACTCTGCGATCCGACTCTTGGGCGGTGCCTGAGACTTTATTTTCTCTCTCCCTTGGACGGCGCACCCCATACAGACAAGATGGCGTTTGACGACGACGATAGCCCGCTGGCAGTTGGACCAGCTCCTGCAGATGGCGAAGGCGGCGCCCCGACTGTGGAGGAAACTCTGGAGGACGACATGCCCGACTACAAGCTGTTTGCATCCGCGTTTTCGAAAAAGGGCGTCTCCAGCCAGACGATTCGGAAGGGCGAGAAAGACTTTGAAACGCACGGGACCAGAGCTCAGGACGGAGCGCTGGAGTCGAGTCGCAGGGCGCTGGAGGATGTTTTGAGCTACACAAGGATACATAAAGGCGATGCGTGGGCTAGAGGCTGGTGTTTTCCAGACTTTTGGATGGACGAGACAAACGTTGCGCTCGATTACGAGGGCATGTGGCTAAAGGACCGTGTGGTGGTGATGGAGCACGAGAAGGGAGGCTGGATGAAGGACATTGGAAGGGTGGCTTCTGGAAGCAAAGATCAGCTCGGCGTGGGAAGACTATGGTTGCTTCCCGAGGAAGCCATCTATCTTGTCGAGAGAGGCACAGTTGACCTATGGTGGCCATACACCGACTTTGAAACCCTCGTGCCCAAGGGAAGCGCTACTAGCGGACCGCCTCGGCCTGGCTTTGGTCCGGACGATTACGACGTTGGACTACCGCTGAGCCTGGAAGCTGCATATTCCCTTTTCATCGGCTACGAGGATGAGCAGGGCAAGACAACGCTGCCCAAGTACCAGGTCTACGCCCATTTGAAGCGGGCGGGATTTAACATACTCCGCGCGCCGCCTGAACAACCCAGACCAGAGCCAACGGAGCCTTCGCAGACGCTGTGGCAATGGCTCTTTTCCTTTGTCAAATGGGAAACGAGCCAGGGTGGGAAGCATCGACAGCAGCCATTTGGCCCGCTTGTCGCGCCGGGACTGTACCGTTCTTATCGGCCTATATACCAGCAACTTGCCCTTGTGCCTCGACACAAGCCTGTCCCTGTGCCACCGAGCCCATCCAAGCCAGAGGATCCCTTCCGAGTGCACTTTCACGTATGGAAGCCGGGCGCGGGTGGGTTTTCCAAGAAGAATCCTCCGCCCCCAGATTTCCGGATTGCCGTGGCCGACACAGCCGACTCATGTCTTCCAACACTGGAGCAGATTGAGACACTGCTAGAATCGACACCGTATGATCCTGCGCCCGAGGCATGGCGGGGAAATCCCGGGAGGCTATATCAGCGACTAAAGCACGGGCATAGGAACGTGCTTGTGGCTGTGGTGGACAGAGGATTAGTCAACTTTATGAGATTTGGAGAGGGCGCATTCGGAGAGGAACAACTGTTTACAAGATTCGATAATAGAAACAGTGGAAGAGGAGGTAAGAAAGGCGGTCGCGGCGGTGCCCGCGGCCGCGGGCGAGGGAGAGGCCGCGGGAGAGGAGGGCGGTGATGAAACGGTTAATTATCCGGTTGGCGGAACATTGGGAGTTGTGGAGTTTCACAACTACGGATCTCGACATGATTTCTCGGCGGAAAGAAGGGCCATTTGCTTGCCATGATACACGGTGATAGTTTTGTGTGCCGCGACAACTCAAGTCCCGGTGCCGAGCTGTGGGCTTTCCTGATACGGCAGGCTGGAACGCAACAGCATTCTTACGAAGGCGATGGGAGTTATAAATCTATGTTTACAAGCAACGGAGCTATGGGTGGGGAGGGTTGAGAGAGCTGGGCCATTAGGGATGGTACACGTCCTTGAGTTGCCGTGATTCAAAGAGCAACCTGTAGGATATATTGCAGGGGGTGTTGTATTTGGGCATGGATGAGTTGTACCATCAGTGGCCGCGAAATGGCGTTGCACAAGGTGCGAGTCATGGGCTATTTACAGAGCAATGAAACGGTCAAGGGCAGTTGGAGTCGTATTCCGGATCCGGTAATTAGTATGACTTGAGTTGTATTATTATTAGGTAGCCGAATTCTGTTGCTTGAAGGAAGCGGGCACAGTGTTGATAATGTCGCCATCGCCTTGTTTGCACTCTAGGATGGACAGGAGGGATCCCGCATTTGCCAAACAGGGCAATAAGAGGCGACGAGTTTGCGTATTATCTCATACGACAAAGACAACCGTCCAGGTAGAGAGGCCAACAACGGCTTTTACCGCAACCTCGGTCTAAGGCTGATCTCGCACGTCCACCTTTATCGCCGAAAGAGTTGTAAAAGCCTAGCCTGCGCCAAATCAGCCGGGTCAAAAAAGAGGAAGTAAGTGCGAGAGAGATATGAGTTGCGATGGCTTTTGCTGTAGCACTTTTTCAACTGCTTCTCATTCTCTCTAGCGTTGCTAATGATTACATCCAGATGACACATACAAGACAATCAAAAAAAAAAAAGCACACACGCCCCCTGGCAATTGCCCAAAGGGGGAAGGGGGGAGATGTAGCTGGAATTGCGATAATTAGATCAAAAGCCCCGTAGGTGAATATAGAGTCGACAAAAAAACAAACAGATTACACACACACCCCCCTCCCCCTCTGGAAGCAAAAAAAAAGGGCGTGAGACGAACGAAGAGGGGGAAAAAATGAGGAAAAGGCGGAGAGATCCACAGGGTCAGATTGGCGGCCCTGCATGCACTGATTGATTCGGCTTGAGAAAAGGCGAAACAATTACTTGATTTGGGGCCCGCTGACACTTGAGAGCAACAAGCAATACAATACAAAAAAAAAGGCTCTGGGGTTGATTGGACGGGCGTTTTCTGGATGTTCAAGGGGATGGTGTTTTTTGTTTTTACGGGGTCGGGTTTTGATGGGTTTCGCAAAATGGTCGGAGTTTCGGGTTTTACAAAGTTGCATGCGAATTTCCGTGATACGTAGCACGAGACATGAAAGAAAGCCGATGATTAATCCGAAAAAGGCCGGAGGATGGATAATTGTATTAGACGATATGGCGAGAGGATTGGTTGCTGAGAACCGTGATGGGTATTAGTGGGTGATATGGAGCAACCGAGATGTGATATTACTGTCATCTGCCTAGTACTATCTCGTACGCTATTCCCATGGCGGGATGCCCAAAGGGCAACGGGGAATAGGAGATCCGGCTGCGTGGTCAGGCTGCCTTGTTTCTTAATTCCTCAACATAAAGACCGATAGTCAGACAAACAGCGAGCCAGAGAGAGATGGAACGATGAAGGAGTTTAAAAAAAGCCGATGAATTCATTACATAGTACGGAGTTAGGCGGGAATATGTCTATCCCATCCACAAAATCTCATATCATCAACCTCTTGGCTCCCGTAAGCAAAGAGTATGGCGACCTTTTTGGGGGAGGGGAGGAAGCCAACGGCGGTTTCAAGAGCACAACGGATTAGTCGTAGAAGAGAAAACCCATACTACATTATTTAACCCAATTTTATTCTGACGGCCTTTGAGTTTTGTGCCATCTTGGCGAGCTAAGCCGGGTCAATCAATGGTCACTGGAAAAAAGGAACGGAACCATGCCAATCATAAAAGATGAGCATTATTTTGTCTTTTATTGTTATGACATCTCCGCTTTAAAAAGGACACGAACTTGGCCGAGCGGCCGCATTGCCATGCTAGGCGTGAGTTTATATCGGGAAAAAGACCCAAACCAGGATGTCCAGCAATAGGAGCTTGCTTTTTTTTTTCGAGTAATGAGAAGAAAAAAAAGTGCAAGACAGGAAACCAGCAGAAGAACCAAGGAGAAACTCCTTCGCAACTCGCCAAGCCAAGCAAAGGGTACTACCATCCCCCTCTTTTCCATTTTTTGTATGAAACAGAGAGACTGGATCTTTTGTACATGTTCGTACTGTGTGTCTTGAGGGGGGTTTCGGGTCGTTGTCAATCGCGTGCGTCAACTCTGGCAACCCTCTGCGCCGTCTCCATGGTGTCTGTCTACGTGCTTCATGTTCATCTTGTCCCGTGTGACTCTTGTGTGTGCCGCTGCGGCGTTGACCAGCCATTCAGGCAACACCAGCTGTCCGACTACGCCTCTCTGTGGGCTGCATATGGCAGAGCCCAGGATCCAATGGTTGTGGTTTTCAATATCGGCTGTGCCAAACGACAACGAGACACACACACACACACACCACATGCACATTAACACATATGCACTGTACGAGTTGCGGTTGCTTCCATCGAATCGCCGCATCTCTCCTCTCTTCATGCTTCCTTGACTAGTTTACTTTCTTCTTCTTTTTTCGGTGTGTGTGAGTGAATGTCGGTTTACCCGCATCGGCGCATTTTCTGTCCAATTCGTTTTCGCAAAAAGTTGACAATCTGAAATCAAGCGCCAAGAAGCTTGGAGATGCGCCACGACATGTGTCGACTCGTGCTAGCAGCCTGCAGAGTGACGGAGCAAGCAACTACTCCTTTGGGTACATACATGTACTACCTAATCAAGAGCCCGGCTACGGACCCAAAAGTGCAGCGCAGCGGTATCAAGAGCAGCAAGGAACGGCCATTACTGTAGTACCCGGTCAATCTATCAATGTTGTCATGTCACTCTCCCATGCCGTGCCCCGGCAGCAGCACAAAACGGACGCCCTTTGTTACAAGTGCTAGGATGAGTTAGTCCATGTTGGTAGGGGGTCGACAAGGCCAACAAGTCCGTCCGTCCGTCCATCAACACACGAACAGCGAACATGGCGATCCATCAAAGGTGAATGGATAGGCGAGTTTGCCGAATTACCCTGTCTGATGGGCAATGGCGGGAATAAAGGAAAAAGAGGAGGAAACCTAAGAAAAAGCAATGATGACTTACGATGACTTGATCAAACGAAATACAGTAGTGTAAAAACCCCAAAAGATGGAATCATTCGGTGGCGCCGGAAGAACTGTGGTCTACTTTTCTTTTGGCACGCCCCCTGGAGAAGGCTTCTGTTCGTTCTTCCGAAGAGGAAATATGTACGAACCACACAGCAGCATAAATCCGGCAAATCTCCCCCCCCCTTCCCCCGCCTCGATTAGAAGAAGAAAAAAGCTGAAGACTATCGGTGGGTCCCGCGGTGTTTTTTTCTTATTTCGTTCTCTTTTTTTTGCTGCGTTTTGGAGCAGTTGCCCCTTGTTGTGTGTTTTGAACTGTCGTCTTTTTGGATCCGAGACAGGCAAATGCTCACAACCTTAACTGGGGAGGGGCCGCCTCGTATGTGGTTAGCTGTGCCTAGTGCTGCATTTGGAATTTTATTTGCTTACATTAATTAGGTACTCTACTATATACGACTTTGCTTGCTCCAGCCCATTTCCCAGAAACAAGGAGCTAATTTGCGCTAATGCAGATGGGCGATAGACTGCAACAATTGCCCAACTGGGCGTGATGACGGGCATCTCGCAAAAGTATAATGTACATGCTCGTACATGCTCGTACATGCTGTACTTTGCATCACCCGGTTTTCCTCTCGACTCATCTCGACTCGAGAGATTCCCGACAGGATCGAGTGCATAGGCCAATCAATCAATCAATCAATCAGCTAGACTCGCCCCGATGATGCCAGCAGTCTACCGGCCCTTTGTACGGCCTCTATTGGTAAACCCACCTACTATGTATGTACATACATACCTATCTAGGTAACACTACCATCGGCTGCTCTTGTTTGTCAGACAAGAAAGAAGAGGCGTAACCCAAAATCCTCCCATTCATTACCCTAGAGGCACAACACCACAGAGTGCGGCCTTTTGCGGCATCAGCCTGGGCGGCATGTAATCTGGCCTGATGGGTCTTTGCTCTCTCAACCCTTTTGCGTGTCGGCCCAACACAGCCACGCAACTTTAGATCCGGCGCACAAGAGGCGAGGCGCATCTGCCCAAAGAAATCTACACAATTGTCATTGTTCGCCCTGTGATAAGCATCTCCGTAATTAGGTTGCGCTAGTTGGCGGCAACGGTTAGAGGTAAAAGTTTTTAGCTGGGCAACTTGCATGCAACTCGGGTCTCGCGGTTTCTTTTATGGAGAATGTACAAGTACATAAAAAACATGGACCGTTGGATGCGAAGCAAATCACCATTCAATGCTCAATAGTGCCAGGTGCTAGTTCTGCAAGCCGGGGGGGGGGGGAGGCCAGTGGTATGATATGACATGACACAGAGAAAAGAGAGAGGCCATTCCTCACCACGACCCTTTTTTGTGCAGTTGCTGTATGTCGTCCATGTTTTGTGAAGGTTGACTCAGCATGTCAAATCGCCGGCTTTTTTTGGGACGGAAGAGCAAGCAGGGCAAGTAAAAATAAGCATTGGCGGGCTGATGCAAGGAAGCAGAAATACCCCAAGGCGCTGGGGTGAGTCTTTTGGTCTCCAAGCTGACGTTCAGGGCATCTGCTGGGCAGGCTAGTACGACTCGGTGCAAAGTGCGGTCATCAATAGTTGTTGACCCTTTTCCCGGTTCGAGTCTTTGCCTAGAACCCAGAACACAAGACAAGGCCCATCACTAATCACAAATCACCTTTGGTTGCGTGATGGGCAAAATCAATTAATTCCTGTTAGCCCGTTTGCTAGCAGCCAGCTGGTGACCCTCGTAGCGAGTCAAACCTGGGACGTGCTAAACAAGGCAATTCATTGGACATGTAATTCCTTCAGCCGACACAGAGACACACAACTCCGATCCTCACACACACGAAATTTCGGGTTTAAGTATGGGGGTTGGCCTATCGCGTCAGCGCAGTAGCATGTGTCCGCGGCCACGGGATTGGACGTTGAACAACTGCCCCCCCCCCGTTTTCCCGGAAATTGGAAGCTTTGCTTGATGCCATTCGCAAGGGCTCCAAAGTTCTCGATCATGTGGTATTTTTTTTTGGAAGGGACCCGAGGTTCTTCAATGTTCCCTTCTCGGGTTATGCAGCTCATTCTAAGCGATTATGAGGGATGGTGACGAGCAAGTGGGCACGCAGGATCGAATCCTTTTCATCCATCCTGAAGCCAAGGGCAACTAAAAAAGAGCGGGAAAAAAAAGGAACCCCAACCAACAGCCGGAAACTCGATGCGGCGTACACTTGCCGAGAGGAAAAAAAAAACAGGTTTCTCTCTCTTTGCCTTCCCCCCCCCCCAGACTATGTCTTGTCTTGTTTCTCTAGTTTTGGTGTGTGTTTTTCTACGTATTCGGTTATTGGTCTGCGTTAGCATAGTTTGCCTCCAAAAGTAGGGGGTTCACCATGCACTGTACGCGGACCTTGGTAGCAAGGGGAAAAAAAACCGCCATTGTTAACCGATGTAACCAATGAGAGACAACAGCAACGGGAACGGCTAAGTTGACACGGCATGTTAGGGGAGAATTGGGAGAGCGCGGAGAAACATGGGGTGGCTTTATTTTTTTTTGGCTTTCTTGTCCGTGTGAGCTCGTGCGTGCTTTGCGGTTGTAAGGGCTTTGCTCTGGTAATCAATTTTTTTTTTCCTTTTCCAGTTCCTCTTGTGCGTCGTATTGATTTAGACTCCGGCAAAGTAATATGGGGTTTTGGGTAAGTTGCTGACTGCGTGAGTTTCTGTGTAAGATGTTCCCGGTCTTTTTTTTCCCCTTGCCTGGACTAGGCAGACTTGCCGAGGTGGGAAAGAAAAAGAAGGCCCAAGGAAAATGGGGGGAAGAAGGAAAAAAGAAGGGGAACTTGATGATTAGTGCTTCCAATGAGAAGCGCTGAATGACAACAAAGTTTGCATTGCCAAAAATGCTTCCTTGAGCAGCGGGAGGAACTCTTCGTCATATGCAGAGCGTCATCGTGAATTGCCCGTTTGAGACTTTGCAACACGCCCCCCCCCTTGCTTCCAGCTCTCGGAGTTCCAAGCGTTATAGGGACCTGTACTTGTAGTTTCCTAGTGGAGATCGCGTTTCCGGGGTCCGAGTGCTCATTCCAACAAAGGGAGGTCCTGGTACTAAGAGAGAGAGAGAGAGAGAGCAAAGTCTATAATTTTTTTGTGACGTGTTGCTTTGTGTTTCATTTGTCTTGCTGCCTGGTTCTCGACTAGCAGCACTGGTGAAACGGGCGAGTTATTGCAACTGGCAACCTTTTTTTCCCTTTTTTTTTGTCATTTCCATGTCTCTTCATTTGATCATTTCAACTTGGTAATCTATCCGTTGCATTGCATTGCATTGACTGAACAATTGGTTGATTGGGTGGCCCCCCCCCCTATCTGCCTAGGTGTCTATCCATCTATTTGCCTATCACAGCAAAGTTCCCGTCTTGTGGATTTGGCTACCTGGGCATGTTCCCTCTGGTGATGCGTCGTATAATCGTATGGGTAAGGCGGAAGAATAGATTCCCAAAAAAACTCGACTTGGCGCAACTCAACATCGAACGACGGCCCTTCTTTGGGCAAACGCAACGGAGACGCGGCCAACATGTGAACTGAGCCCTGGTTGCGTATTTTCTCCGCCAGAATGACAGTTGCGCCGTGCCGGGTTGCACCGCCATTTTGACTGGGCGCGGACTTTTTTTTTTTTTTTTCATTTTTCATTTTTCATTTTTCATCCTTTTTTTTTTTCCATTTGATTTTTATTTGGGGCCCTCTGCGAATTCTGGTCTTGTCATGATTAACTCCGTACCTCGGAATTTACTAATGCTGGTTTGTATATTAATCTGCGCTTCCGAAAAGAGAAGGACTTGCGTGCTCACCAACAAGCTTCTCTCGTCGCAAAATGAGCACCTTGGCACCGTAGTCTACTCCGTAGTAGTACCAACTCTGTGGTACCACGCAAGGTTGAAGGGAGAGAGACAGAAACCCAAGAAGCTCATCATACGACGCATCTCATTTCATTTCCCTGCGCCCAAAGTGCCATTTTCTGCTTTCCATGCCAAGCCCAGCTGCTCCAGTATCGATTCACAAAGTCCGAGTACAGCCCCAAAAGTGCGTGGAACCTCCCCCGTCTCTGCTCGTACATGTACTCCGTACCCGGGGCGGGTTTTTGATCGTATTTCGCGTGTATGGACTCGATCCTTCTGAACCACTGTTATCTCCTAGCCTGCGGCGTATTACAGCTTTGGTGGCTTGAGCCCGGCCCTGGGTGCTTGTAAGGAGCGCCAAATATAATGCGTGCGTATTCAGCAGAACGCGGCAAATGCACGTCAATGGTCCGGCCTTTGCTCTGGCGATTACAAAACGATGACTGTTCGTTGTGTCCATTTGCGGCCACATGTGACGAGGCTGCGCCTTGGTCCCTACAAGTTACGAGGAGTGCTAGGTCGTAGTATCGAGGCAACAGCCAATCAGCCCCCCCCCATAACAGCACGATCTCGATTCACCGCAGAGTTTGCAATATCATGTCGAGTTATTCATGGCCTTGTCTGGGCGCGTCGTATCTGTCATAGCTCGAGATGCCCATGCGGCGGTGATTGGTGCTCTTCGCCGCATGCTATAGGATGCCGTTGTGCCTAGCTCGTGCATATGGCACTGTATTAATGCATCATTGCCTACAAAAGGAGGGGGGAACGGAAACATCCAATGTCCTTGTAGCACTTGGCAATCAATAGGTACCAAGCAGCAGAAGTAGGTACCTCTGCTACAGTACGAGTTGTGTGCTACTATAGGTACTTACTTGCTGATGGATAGGATCACGGAGGCAAGCACAGGAATGCACGAGCATCTTGCGTGTTGCGTGTGTCTCTCCGTCCTTGGATGGCCGTGGCTCGCCAGCCTCTCGCCCCGAGTCAAGCCAATCCAATAGAGCATCATGCGCCCATCCCTTGAGAAGGAACCAAGACACGACTGTGTCTCTTGTCTCATTCATTCATTACCCGTTACGACAACTTTCGCACCCCTGCACCCGCCTCCACTCTGGGAGTCTAGGGGACCCGTCCAAAGTAGCTCAACTTGTCGCAACTTGTCGTCCATCACACTCACACGCCCCCTCCCTCCCGCTGCTCTCTCTCTTGTTCGTTCGTTCAGCGCAGCGTCTACTGTATGTACATGGACGGATCGGGGCGGTAGAGGTAGATGCAGAGGTAGAGGTCTCTAGGCGTAGAAAGAGTCCCATAGTAAACCCTTTTCTTCCGTTGGAACAGCCAATTTCCTCCCTTTCTGCTGCTCCATTTCTCTCCCAGTGCCGTCCGTCTGTGGCGAAAAGTCAATCGGAGATAGTATATGGAAACGTTGAACAAGGGGACAACGATAGGCGGCCTCCATCTTGGTTGTTTCTCTTTGGATTTCTTTCCCTTTCCATCATCATCTCTCTCTTCTTCCTCTTCTTACCTTTTTTTTCTTTCTCTAGGCTTTGCTCTCTTCCCCTCCTCTTCCTCATCGCCCATCGGTTTCGAGTCATTTCAGAATACGGCAAATTTGTCCGGCCATGTAGACTACGAGTACTCGTAAAAAAAGAGCTGTAGTATTTAGTAGGTAGTTAGCACCAACTCGTATATCGTGCTAGTATCTTTCGGGGGTGGCGACCTGATTATTCACTCGTTACGCCCTTGCTTTTTTTTGGCCCTCTTGGATTTCCCACCTGCTCTCGTTATTTAGCTCCATCGTTCGTTCCTTTTACCATCGCACCCCCCCCCTGCCCCCTGCTCACCGATTAGACTCAGACTCGCAGCCGATCAGGTCTGTTGGTTTCCGGGACCCGACAATCTCTCTTCAGCCCAGGTCCGGACAGAGGCTACTACGGGATCCTCGTAATATCGTTTCGAAATATTCTCCTCTTCTTTTTTTCTTCTCTTTTTCCTTTTCTTCTTTCTCTTCTTCTTCTTCTTCGTCCTAAACCATAATTTCGTAGGCACAGTTTGTCATTTCCAAACTTGGTCGCCATCACGTGTATCTGCCATCTCGACAACGCCCCTGTTTCTTATCTTGATACCCTCTGTGCTTTCCCAGCTTCCCAAGTCTCAGTCTCACTCCCCGTCGGCTAAATCTGTATTGTGGTATTTCGGTCTTTACGTCCATCGGACCCTGCCGAGCTTCTCGCCGGCTGACAAGACAAAAATACCCCGTCAGCCTCGGGCCTGGTCGCGCCTTGATAGCATCGTTTCTTTATATAATCAGAACCCCAGCCCTTCGCCCGCGCGTTTGTTCCTAATTCCACATTGCCACTTGGAGAAAATCGCACGTTATGGACGGCGTAGCTGTTGAACAGTACTCTCGGACGCCGCCGCTCGCATCCACAGAGACCAACATGGCGCCTCTTCCGCCTCTACAGTCTCGGGAGCCGTCAGAAAAGAGAGAGCTGCCTCATCACCCAATGCTGAGCACGGCCGCCCTGTTGAATCCCATCATCGAGAAGACGCCGCCGCCCATGGTGGAAGAGCCCCAGCCGCTGCATCCGCATACGCTGCCCCAGATCCAGTCTCGACCTCCGTCTCAACCTCCGTCTCAACCTCCATCTCAACCTCAGCCTCAGCATCAGCCTCAGCCTCAGTCGTATCAGTCCTATCCAACCTCGCACTCGCACTCGCTGTCACGCTCGCCAGTCGACAAGGGACCTTCAGCATCGACGACGCCTCCGCGAGAGTCGACCAATGGACCCATCCTCAACGACATACCAAAGTGAGTTGATTATTTTATTCTATTTTATTCTACTTCTTCTCTATTCTCTTCTCTACGTCTCCTTTTCTCCTGTTCTCCTCTTCCACATGCATTGTCCGTCATGGAAAAGTGTCCGCGGCAAGCAGCAGCAAACGATGAAGCCTTCTCTCGCCCTCGCCCTCGCCCTCGCCCTTGTCGGCCATCCGCGCCACTGCAGCTCGAACCGAACTCAATTCCGTGTGCAACTCGAGTTTCTGGCCTTGGCCCCCTTTTTTGCGCCCTTTTCCTTGGCCTCCTGTTTCACGGCAACAAAGCAAAAAAAAAGGGCACCAGAACCACGCACTTTGAGACCTTTTGGTGACTGCGATTCACCGGCCGTCTTGTCTTTCCATGGCTGTGGGCCCTTGCGCCTGCCACTGCCCGAGCATCTTGTGATTGCCCGTTAGTTGTGTCTCTCGCCCGGGACCAACTGCCTTTCAATTGTCTTGGTTAGCAAACTTGGCCGCCTCGACTGCTTCTTCCCTTCTTCCCTTCTTCACTGCCAATCCAACCAACATCCAACATTTCACCCGCAATCAATCGCGATATCGGCAGCCAATCAGCTGGAATGGAATAGTCGTGCCATTTACTGTACATTTCGGATTCTCTCAACACAGTACACCATCTTGGCCATCTTTCTGCCAACTCGATCCTTGTCTCTCTTGTCGAGGTTGCCATTCCTTTCGTTTTCGGCTTCGACACAGCGTTTCCATGGGCATCCCATCCTTCCCATCCCCTTGCAGTCTTCGTATAAGGTGAGCTGAGTTTGCTAGGCAACTGATTGGTCCAACACTCTGCAGCCTGTCCTTGCCGATCGACCTGTGCCGCTCACAAACTTTGCCTCAAGCCTAGTGGCTTAGACAGAGGCACTTATTGGGAGTCGGTGCAACGTGTTCCCGTAGGAATGGACGTCGTATATCGATGACTTGTGCGCGGCAGTGGCCTGATTCAAATCTTGCATCTCAACCTGACCCCCCCCCTGATCTCTGCCCCGTTACCACTGCCCCCATCAATCACATGTCGCTTATGACATGTTTTGTGCTGCAGCTCTAGACGGCGAGTTGCTGGCAATCTCTTCAAGAGCCCAAGACAGGCTCTGATGCCATCTTGCATCTGCGGCACCGGAGTTCCGTGCATCGTTTCCCCCCCAACTCTTGCACATTGGCTAGGTGCCAGCTTCCTTGCGAGCAATTGTCAAGAGAGAAAGAAAAAAGAGGACAAGAGAAGGAAGCTGCGGCGCTAGTTTCGTGGCAATATTCCATTCTTGCTGCCTGGGCCATTGGTTTCGTTTAGGCCCAAGGACAA
This sequence comes from Trichoderma pleuroti, assembly GCA_001721665.1. Lineage (NCBI taxonomy): Eukaryota > Fungi > Ascomycota > Sordariomycetes > Hypocreales > Hypocreaceae > Trichoderma > Trichoderma pleuroti. The sequence goes on from MDJU01000153.1 coordinate 43,002, forward strand.
CCCATCTTCTCTTTGGCATCTGACCATTACTTTTACTCTTTGCGAGTTTCCTTTTTCTCTCGATTCAACATTTCTTCTCTTATCATTCACATTTTTTTTTTAAAAAAAAAAGACTATCCTCTTGTTTTAGAACCCATTTCGAGTCAAAATGGATCATTGCTCCTCCGCCTCTTCGCCTCTGAGCGACGGGCTCTCAACCGCGCCATCGACACCAACTGACATGAATCCCAGACTGCTCAACGGACACAGCAAACCGTTCGACGACAACGAACAAGAAAGCGAGCTTAGTGAGCCCGACAGCAACGTTCATTCACCATCAGGGGTGGGTCTGAATGATCAAGCCGGCTCTATTATCGTTCATGCCAGTACTAACGGTGATCTCAAGTCTTCTCCTCTTCGCGTCACCTCTGAAAACGACGACGAGACTATGACAGATACCCAAAATGAAGCCGCAGTTTCTCACTACCCTAAGCGCAAGCGAAACTCGGTCTTTACCGATCTCAGTGAGAGCAAGATGGAAATCTCCAATGACGACACAAAGAGTCCTTCTCTCATACCCGGTCTCAAGAACAAGCCCCCGCGGCAGAGCCTGGGATCCGTCCGGGGTGTCTTGTTGGGTCACTGGAGAGACTCGCCAATCCCTGATCCTGAAGGCCGCCATGCAGTCATCGGCTTCATTGACGTTCGTGACCGATTGCGTACTCGCATTCAGCCTTATACTGTTGCCAACGAGCCAATCAGCACTGCGTACCCCATGCCCCCGGGACCTGGTGGCAGCTGGGTTACTTTTGAACGCGTCGTCTTTTCCAAGCATTTGGTTGGCCTTGATCACTTTCAAGTCAAGGAGTATGTGAGATTGCGAACTGACATTCAGGACGAGAATGAGGAAGAACGCAAGACTGCGGAGAGAGCAGCAGTCAAGGAGGCCATCCGCAGAGTCAAGGAGAACCCTGCCTTTGATAACCCAACTACGCAGCCTGCCATAGCCCACGGTCCTGAATTGCCCGACTCGGCCTTTAGCCCCGGCCGTCCGGATGCCAAGAGAAGACGCGTGAGCGGTGGCTTTGCCGCCATCAACCCCGGCGGCAGCAATAGCCCACCGGAGCGTTCGCCCTTGCTGCCATCTCAGCCTGCTCTGCAACCTCGTCCACCCCATGTTCCGAAGCTGCACGGGCCTCTTCCAGGTACTCGGCCCACGCGCATCTTGCTGGGTTATTGGAAGGGCTCCAGCGAGGAAGACCCCAGGGATCGTCACGCGGTGTATGGCATCTTGGGACAGAACGACATGTTCAGAGTAAAAGTCGTCCGTGAAACACGTGATGGCCGCTTTGTCGATGGCAACTTTCCCTCGGGCGCGGGCGCGCTCTGGATTCAATACGAGGAGGTGGAATTTGAACCGCACCTGAAGCCGCTTCAGAGGTCGGAAATTAAAGAATATTGCCGCGTCCGCCAGTATCAGCTAGATCAAGGCGAAGTGCCCGAAGACCGCATTGGCAACGAGATTAGGGCCGTTCACGAAGCTCAGGCTCGTGCGGGCTCCGGCTATAGACACATTCACCAGCCCATCGCTCCATACCACCCTATTGCGGCTGACGACTCGGACTTGACAAATGGCCGGTCAGACATTGGTGGAGCTCAGCACGAACTCCGGCAGTCGCGCCGCGGGGAATCTCGGGCTGCTCCGCGACAGTCTTTCAACGAAAACGACGTGCGCCAGCCACGAGCGTATGCCGAACAGGAACCTCAGCGTCCAGACTCCCGAGCCACGAACCGCGGAATGAACTCGGACGGGATGGAGCGAACCAACGCCCTTGCTCGCAGGGAGATTGCGCGAGTCGAAGCTGCTCAGGGCCGCGCCGACCGCCATGCCATGCACCGGGAACGAGCCGCTGCTCTCGTCGCTGACGCTGCGGCTGCGGCTGCTGCCGCCGTTGTTGCCACGGTCCCGTTCCAAGCCGCGGCCACCAACGGCAAAACTCCTCGCTTCCATGAGTCGGAAGATATGCAGCGCCTGAATAAGGTCTGGGCCCGCCAGGAGACTCTGCGTCTCAAGGCTGGCGCTGAAGACGCCAAGGTGTACGACGGCGTCAAGTATGAACGTAAGACGAATGGGCCGTTTATGGGCAAACTCGTGTCCCAAGGAACCATTATCAACATTGACGGGGAAGACTATGTTGAATATCGCGTTCTTACAAAGCCGTCTTTCTTTTAACTGCGTCTTTTTACCCTGCCATTCTCGTGGTTCAACTTGGCCTATTGAACAGCCAAGAACGCACGGAGGCTTGTCACCATTACGACATGCCGCAGCACGACGCGGTCATGGACGGAACACTACGGTATCGGGTTGATTCAAGACCGTTCAGCTTGGAGTGCTGAAATGTGAGCAACAAAACTGGAAATGGATGGGGAGAGGTGATGGGTTCCCTACTGGCTTGATTTCCTTTCTTCTCTCTTCTTCTTTCACAACCCATCACTTGCTTCATCCTCCACCTCTAATTTCTTTTTTCATACCTATTGAGGGGGACGATTACATACATGGCTGCCTAGACGGATATACACGTATCGCGGCACACCAGGGAGGGATAATGCGATATGCACAGCGGCGTTGTTTTTGTTTCATTTTCATTCTCTCGTTTGGGAGGCGGTGGCACGATCAATGTGAATCGACGTCTTTTTTTTCGTTTTTGTCTTTTGTCGCACGTCGGTTTTCGGGTTCTCTTGTTCTGTCCCTTTCTTTTTCAACGGGCTGCGTCTTTCTTTGTCCAGTTTTCCTTTTTCTTTGCTCACCGTTTTCTGTCATGTCGCTCCGATTTCTTTTTTCTCTTTCCTTTTTCCTTTTGGTCCTGAATACCCTGTTTCTACAGCTCTGAGGTTGTATGACGTAATAAATTCTGAGTTGGGATGGTTTCTGCTCTTGTTTTTCTTTCACCTGGGGCTCTCGATATCAGCTAGATGGGTATGTTACTTGATATCTCACGGGGTAGTTGGAGAATGCTCTTGGGCAGTAATTGATATGTCGGGTTCTAAACTAAAACAGTAGTCGTCTCTGTAGTTCTAAAGTAAAGTGATAGTTGTCTCTGTGTACTTAATCACGGTAGCCGCCCCAAGTCGACCACTGCTGTGTCTTGACTGCTCCGGTGCTGACGCACTTCTCGACGCACGCGTTGAAGCACTGAGGGAATTCCCCGGTAAGACGAGGCTTTGTAGATGGTCGCACTTTTTACGTCTCGTCGGTTGTTTGGCGGTATACCAGAATGCCACTGGCCTGCTGGTCCGCCTATAATTTTCTTAGCCGCTCTATGAAGAACGATGTCATGTCGGATATACTCTTCGTAATCTTCGGTCTTATGAGCTTTCAAAGCAGGGTTTATGAGTTGATAGTCGACGATCTTTAGGTGAATATCAATGTCAGTCCAGAAAATTGCAGTGGACGATAAGCGGTATCAGACACAGATAAAGATGTCATGGCGTCGACACTTGGCAATCCCCATCGAACGAGGTTAGACGGCTCTGCAAGTGGATGGAAGAGGGCAACAGCTTCGACTCTCCGCTGGCAATCAAGGAGCCCGGCATCAAAGCAGAGATTGGCATGGTGCCATTATTCGCTGTCTTTCTTAAGCGCGGAATCTGCCTCAGAACGGCTGGCAAAGTCCCTGACGATGTAATCGGGATTTATGTCCGCTTTCCCTGGCCGACGGACTTCAAGGACTATCTCGTGCTCTGCGGGCTTATAAGTTTGCAATGCCGGATTTAATTCTGGGTGGTTGACTGTCTTGCATGGCCTAGGTCCGTTATTGTTAGAGGCAAACAGGTTATGGAGTGAGATGTAGAAGAAAACATACCATTTGGCATTAGGCTCAGTGTTCTTGAGATTATTATAGGGGTGAAGGGAGCGACATAGCTGATTTCGGCAACACAGATGCCGATGACGACGTTGAGATAAAGATATCGCTGACACCACTCCTGACGCTGAAGCTGATGGAATTACCTTTGCTGACACCCAACTGCGAGGGCTGAAACGCGTCGGAAGTCGACTGCCGGAGAGTCCAAGGGTAAGGCGCTCAGGAGGGAAGAGCTCCAAGGCGCGACCAACCCACATTGATGGACAGTCTGGCGACCACTCGTGAAGCTCCAGGTTTCCCAGACTGGGGCGCCATTTTTTAACGATAATATATGCTTCCTGGGGTAGAATCTGAGCAGTCTTCGCCACACGCCCTCATGGAACATATTCCGAAGTTTGTGTGTCGTGGTCAATGCTCTCTCCGTGTGATTTAGACCAGGAAAATGAAATGGTTACCGTGCCCCCAGGAAACTGGTCCGGTCGAAAGAAATAAAAGCGCTGTTACAGAGAGCAGAAACGTAAACGACAAGAGAGCTGATTGATCTTCGAAGTAGGTGAAAAAGATAGTCTCTTCAGTTGCTGATTCGACATGGATTGTTTGTACAGGTGATGGTTCTTCATCTATCGTCTTAGATATTGCTTCTACAGGAGCTTCTTGTTGGGGTGGGTTTTCTTAGACTATCGAGTCTTCGGGTGTTGCAGTACTTTGAGAAGCATCCTCTGCAGTCTCTGTTTCTGTCTGTTGTTCGAGCAAAGGGTCGTGAGTGCCTGAACTGATGAAGGTGACAGGTCTCTTCCGGAGCTGTGTGTGACTGCTGTAGAACGAGTTGTCATGAACAGAGGTGTGTCGGGCTTTATGAAGTATTATAAAACTGACATCATGGCTGGCGAAGTTGTCTCTTTGGCGAGGTGACTCGTTCCAACCGCTCATCTGTTTTTTTTTTTCATACGACCACGGGAACGACCACGACCACGACCACGCCCATATTGACTGGTGTTAAAAAAGGCAGAATTTGAGCGTAAAGACAGATGGAACCTGTCCCTAATAATTGTCTCTGAGTGCCCAACCCAGATTGCAGTGACTGATAGTCGAATTGGCGACTTCCTTTGCGTATTGCTCGAGCTGTTCCTGGGCTGCAGCAGATAGAGACGATTGACGGCTGCCTCTTCGATCACCAGACCATGGCGCGGGCTTCGCCGCTTGATTTGGGCGTGGCAGGGGGGGGCATGATGGCAATTGAGATGGAATCGAGGAAACTGAGATCCCTCGAGCCAGAAACCATTGGTGAGCATGTAAGTGAGTTGATGATGATAATAATATTGATCACGCTGACGACTTGTACGAGTGTAAGGAGTATGGTTAAGCCAAACATAGGGTACCCATGAAATTAAGCTAACCAGCACAGTGCATTACAGTATGTATACTAACCCTTAGCTACGCCTGAGTCTAAAACTTACCGCTGCAGATGAGGGTTTTTGTTGATGACCGCTCTGGTCGACAATCTAGCAACACCTTCACTCCCTACGGTCGTTCCGGACTAGATTGCTCCCGCGCTATAAAATACAGTGCTAATATTATAGATAACACACTGTAAAATTTTGACTAAATAGCCGGAATTTTACCGATTTTATTGTACAGCTTCAGGGTTTCCTTTTGCGCTAAGAAAAGGAAAGCTGTACATGTACATGTTTGGGTTACAGGGACACCCCATGAACAGCTTGTCTTGCTACTCGACTTGTACTGGGCCGCATTACCTACTATAGTAGTGCTATGTGATTATGTGAGCATCACGTGTAGGCGTTCAATGTTGCTTTTGGTAGGCGAACAGGCCCAGCCTCTCAAGGCTACCATTTCTCCGACGCCAAGCATCATGAAAAAGGCGCCGATGCGCGCCACCATCAGACTCTCGACTGCTGTTTGCCAACGCTGACGATACTGGGTTGGAAGACTCATTCAACCATCATTCACCCAATCGAAACAGCATCGATGATTGAGAAAGCAGTAAGTGAGGCCTGTGTGTTGTCACAACGGGTCATCAGTTGAATAATTCTCCGGACAAAATTAACCTTGCTGTCAGTGCCATCAACAACCGCATGCCACTATAGTGGAACACAAAATATCACGATTTAGACGAACTGTGCGACAGTAACAAGCTCTCAGGACAAGGAAGAACGCGATGTGGACATCTTGCCACATTCATCACAATTCAAATCAGAAGAACCCTCAACAGAAAAGAGCGTTTGTGGCTTGCTCAACCAGCCTGTTGAAGCAACCCCAGGTGGTCCCACCCAAATTTCTCGACAGCGATTTCTTGCCCAAGGGAGAGCATCTGCAAGAAAAGAGATGTTATAATAGGAAACTTCTGAATATGGCCAAACAGAGACCTTAATCGATCTCTCATTCTGTTCCGCAGAGTCTAGTTGGATTTTCCAATGGCGGCTTGAACATAGCGGGCAAACTCTCGAGCTCTACCTCCAAAGCAGAACTTTCGACTTCTACCACGATACCAACAAATGAACTCTCAAATGCTCTCCATCTGACATTACCTAAACTGCCAGGTATACCTCTCAAAACCCAATTAGACCTTCACATTTTACCCCAAGCTCCCAGATGCGCTTGCAATATGTCGATGGGCCACTCCAAGGAATACGTTGTGCCAGAGAGCAATAGATATGAATACGATTTCTCATTCTGCTTCCATGCACTTATTGCTTGAGATTACACCGGCTGCAGCTGCAGCAAAGTCAACACCATCCCGTGTGTAGCCTACAACTTATCCATATGTGAAGGATAAGAGACGTCGGAAGTCGGCCACCGTAGAGTCGAAGGTCAAGAACTTGAGGGCACATATCACCCAGACGTCACCTCCAGGGAAACCAGTGAGCCTCTCATAATCCCATGGGTGGTCTTCAAGTCTATTGGAAACGACATCTATCAAAACTTGGAGGAATACAGGTTCCCTGCCATCATGGGCGGGATCCCGTTTAAACCAGTGTGAAGAGGGCTTCAAAGTTCCACGGGAGTCTCCATCGATACGCTGTTGTTCGTCTTCTCTCGCGTTTCAAAGTCCGACAACGCACCTAACAATTTTGTTGACTTTGCATTTCGCAACTCGTGTGAAATGTCACACAACCCAAGGGAGAATCTAATTTACATTGGATGCTGGCAGTCAATGAATATGGAATCCAAGAGCAGGACGTTGAGCAACAAGGGCTTCAAGGAGCGCCTAACCCACATTGATGCCAAGCCAGGGTACCACTTCTGATACTTGAAGATTTCCCGGCCACTCTCATTTACAATGAAAATATACTTCCTCATACCCTTATTAACACCTGGGCGTGTTCCAACTATTATATGACACATCTCACTCAGATGTTGTCTTAATGGAACCTTTTTCTACTATCTGCTACTATCGCTTATATTTTTCTACATCTGCTACTATGGTTATATTAACGCACGGGATACTAGAGAGCAGACTTATGGAGTAAGCTACCCAATTTCCCTCGAGGCTCGAATTGAAGTCTCCATTGATATACTTTTGCCGGTGTTTTTTGCCTTTTAAGGTCCGAAAATGCGCCTACTAAGGTTGCTGACTTTGCGGCAGATGCAGTTGTACTCCTGGACGATGCCGGACCAATGTCGCGTCACTACAACTCATTCTGGAGCAGTAACATCTACTTTAGACGAGGTCTACCATGTCAAGACCACTCATTGCAGAGAACTGGTGCTCAAATTCTTCTCAATGCTTCAAAATAGCGGACAGAGGAACAAAGAGGGCGAGTGCAGACTCGGAAGAGACATCAAACAGGAAGACTAAGGTGGATGAAAAAGCCAATCCATATGTGGCCTACATGTACGAGGAGGAGAACGGCTGGGGATCTAGCTTGCGGTCGCCTAAATGGCCTCTGACGGGAATAAAGCGCCGCCAGACTTCTGCGCAAGATGGGTGGAAATGCCAACCCGTACCTATGTAAGAAATGTACCTACAGTACAGGGATCGAAGGTACGCTTGGTTCCTTCGAGTCAGAATTAGGAGAGTAGTAAGACAAGCTGTACATAGGGTACCCCTGCGACCTGTACATGGACACGTACAGGTTGTCTTTTCTTTAGCGCGAAAGACAAGCTGTACAAGGTCTTGTACAGCTTGGGAGTGGATATAGTTACGTAAGGCAGTGATTTTTTACTACTGGCCTTTGCAGCCGAGTAGTAAGACAAGCTGTACATAGGGTACCCCTGCGACCTGTACATAGACACATACAGGCTATCTTTTCTTTAGTGCGAAAGATAAGCTGTATAAGGTCTTGTACAGCTTGGGAGTGGATATAGTTACGTAAGGCAGTGATTTTTTACTACTGGCCTTTGCAGCCAGCCTTTGCAGCCGGCCTTTGCAGCTGACTTTTACAGCCGATTTTTTGCTATTGCAGCCGGCTTTTGCAGCTGATTTTTACAGCCGACATTTTGCCGTTGCAGCTGGCTTTTGCAGCTGATTTTTACAGCCGACCTTTTGCTATTACAGCCGATTTTTTACTAGTTTTTTTACCATTTAGCTAACTTTTTACTACCTTTTACACTAACTTTCCGCCTTTACTAGCAACTAGCTTTAATTTTATAATAGCTTTTATAATTAATTACCAGCTTTTACAGCAGCCCTTATAGCAGCCCTTATAACAGCCCTTATAGCGCAAAAGCCCTTATAGTAGCTTTTACAATAGTATTTACAGTAGCTTTTACAGCAGCTTTTATAATATATAGTTATTATAATTGCTACTATAGTAGCTTTTTGTAATTTATATAGGGTAGTAGGTACTTAATATCCACTCCCAAGCTGCGGAGTATATAAGACCTTATATAGCTTATCTTTTGCGCTAAGAAAAGACAACTTATATGTGTCTATGTACAGGTCGCAGGGGTACCCTATGTACAGCTTGACCATACACTCGAATTAGGATGGCCAACTGGGGTCTGTGGACCAGAACTAGAGGTTACCTAAGCTCTATGTTTGGTCATACCCGGATCTATGTTCTTCTTCTTCGGCTCATCTGCAAGAGGCAAACCCGTCTTGGAGTCATCTGGAATAGAGTCATCTGGAATAGGTGAGCTCTCTTTGGATGCAACTGGCTTGGGTGACTTCCTTTGGATCTCTTCGAGGCCCGAGGCCTTGATCTTATCCTGGCGGGCTACGGCATGCGTCTCCGGTGGCCCGCATGTAAGGCGCTGTGTTTAGGTAAGCAAACCGATCCGCAGTGGGCATGCCCGCGCAGGTTCGAACCCTGCAGCTCGCATATCTCTTCTTTTTTGGGGGGGGTTTTCTTGCCTCTTGGCCCGGCTGGACGTTCATCACACCGTCAAACCTGCCCTCATATGTCTCAATTGATGTAGAGAGTACATTTTTGCTTATGGAGAACTCACATTCATCCGAATTTAACAGGTACTGCTTGGTGCTGATGGAGGAGATGGCCCTTCAATTTGAGAATGGTTTGGCGGTTTGGCGGGCCAGCCTTACTCCTTGATGTAGTGTATCATAGATCACATCTGGGCGGGCAACTGCAAAAACAAAGAAAGGCGAATGTAATTTACATCAAGAGGAACGATAAGAGCATAAGTCTGTGTAGAATAAGCGAGCTTCAGGCATAGCAGTTTGCGGTCCAAAATTTCCAACTCTCTGGTTCCCCTCCCACCGCTTGGCTTGGTTTCTTTAAGCGGGTTGTATACTGGATGACTTGCCTTGATCAAGCCATACACACTGTAAAATGATGCCTTCGGCATTATTCTCACAGTGTAAAAGGATGCATTAAAACAGATACAGAGCAGTTGCATGAGGGCACACTAAATACGGGAGCGAGGATGTCTGGAGCCACCCTTGTGAAGATGATCTCTTTGAGGGACGCTTTGGTGGGTTATCTCAATTGGATATGTTTTTTTAAGACCAGACGTTGAAAAGCCGTCTGGTGAGGAAGACGCCCGGAAAACCGTCAGCTATGGTGACAGACCCCCATCTCACCACATCCTCTACCTTGCAAGTGGTAGGTACCCAGTTCCTCGAATATCTGCTACTATCGCCATTTCTGTCATTTTCAATACTTTTTCTTGCATATGTGAGGACAAATTAGCAGTTATTCTCTAGCAGTATTTCTCTATTATCTGGCATAATCACTACGTGTAGCTAATTTGAGACACGGGAAGCCGGGTAGCACACTGGAGGTGTTGAATAGCCACTCTTTAAAGAAGGCAAGTCGAGTGATTGGGCTGTTGATAGTCGTAACCAAACAGAAGAGCGATGAAATGTGAGCAGCCACGGACCCTGATCGATGAAGCCGGGGCCACCAAGAGTAAGAATAGAAGCCCCCGAGGGGCGGTCGCTGGTGAACCTATGCAGTCTTTATCACCACCCCCTAGAAACACCACAAACTATCTCTCATGAATTGTTTCTGGGGTTTCTTGCATTACACCCGCCAGGTTGCAGAGCGAGACTGATGCTTCGGGGTTATTCCAAGTCACGTACCCATTGACCCAGCTTGAGTATCTTCAATCTAGAGACGCAGTCTTCTCTTCATGTATTCGCCACAGGGGTTAGATCCTCGCGTTTTGCTGATCCCTTAATATCTCACCACATGCTTTCCGTCCGAAACTCTCCTCTCAATCTAGGGTCCAACGCCCCTAAAGAATCAGGCTCAAAGGATGACTTCGAGGGCACCCCCCCCTTGAATACTCTCCAAGATGACCGTGCGGCTAGCCTGGAAGACCTCCTTTGATGAAGAAGATTGCTCAATCGAAGGCGGGACCTTCTAGAAGAAAGGTCTCTAGAAAAAATATAGTTAATGAAAAGGGGGAGGAGAGGGGGGTGGTTGTCCTCTTCTGAGGAGGTCCCGCCTTCGATTAAGCAATCTTCTTCATCAAAGGAGGTCCTCTAGGCTAGCTGCACGGCTATCTTTAAGGGTATTTAAGGAGAAGTGCCCTCGAAGTCAACCTTTGAGGAGGCGTTCACTACGACTAGTCGAGACTCATCGTCATGTTTCTATTTTCGATAATATTTTATTTTTCTAAACCAATACCCTATATCTTGAAATGCCTCTTTTCAGTTTTACTTTATTTCTCATCATCATACGTTAAAAATTGTTTAATTTGCCTCAGCCTCAGCCTTGGCCTCCTCCTTTTCAGGCTCCTCGTATCCGTCGACCTTCATGTCCGCCAGACCCAGTTCCTCCTCTTCTTCCTCTGTCCTCGTGTATCTCTCCTTCTTGATCTTGGGATCTGGTGCAGGAGGGTCAACCAGCGACTGGACGTAACTGCTGGCAAAGGGATCCGTCAAGATGACGGTAAAGGGCTTGGTGCCGGCAATGGCGTTGTCCAAGTTGGCAAAGAACTTGTCCCACTGAGACTTCTCGTCGGAGCGAAGGGAGTCGCCGCCCTCGCCAGCCTCAAAGATCTGGCTGTGGAGGTCGTTGCGGACCTGCGTGAGGAGACCCTCGACGGTGGTGAAGCGGCCGCCTAGGGTGCCTGGGTTGACGTGTAGCTCGAGCTGGGGGCACTCGAGGCCGCAGGTCTCGCTCTTGAGGATGTCACGGGCGAGATCGACCTCGCCGTCAACCTCGAGGATGATCTTCTCGCCGTACTCGGGGATCTCGCCGCCGGTCTTGACGTCGTTGGAGCGGTAACCGCAGGCGTCGCACACAGTCGACATGAGCACGACTTGCTTGAAGTGGGGGATGTCGACCATCTTCATGTGTGTTGTGCAAGAGTGCATGCAGCCGGGGCATGTGGCTGGGAAACTGTAGACCTCGTTGGGGATGATCTCGCCATCTTCGGTGAGGCCTGGGTTGTTTAGTGTTGGGTCGGCGTTGGCGTCGCTATCGGCGAGACCAAGGGCCTGGTTCTGTTCGGGAGTACGGGCGTATTCGTGCTTCTCCCACTTGCCAACGCCGTCCTTGAGGTCGGGCGCGATGAAGGAGTTGCCGGCAGGGTCGTCGACGTAGACGCGGAAGGGGAACGAGTCTCCCGCCAGCATGGCCCTGCTCTTCTTGATGATATCTGCAACCTTGTCGAAGATTTCAGGAGCCTGCTCCTTGCGTGCCTCCTGTCCCATCTCCAAGTCGTCAACGACGCCTGTTAGCAGGCCCTCTACATTTGTCAGCTGGCCGCGGCCTGCGGGGATTTCGAGATCGATCTCGATAAACTTGACGGTCGCGGTGTCGGATTTGACGACCTGGCGAGAAAAGTCGGCGAGGGTGGTTAAGCGCAGCTCGTAGTGCGTGCCCTTGGGCTGAATGGTTCCGGCCGGCTGGATCTCATTGTTCTGGAAGTTGCAGTGGTCGCAGGAGAAAGACATGATGATGACCTCGCGGAAGTAGGGGATTTGGGTAAGGAGGAGCCTTGTCATGCCCTAAAGTCTTGGTTAGCCTATAATCACAGCGTCTCGGAATGGCTTGAAGCATATGGCGACTGACATTTTCGTGGCAGTTCATGCACAGCGACTCAATCTCGTCCACGGGCTTGAAATCATCGTCCTCGGCGGCAGCGCCATCGGTTCCAGTTGCCAGGCCCTGCGCCTGGTTTCCGATAGGCTCGAAGAAATTCTGCTTTTCGCTTTCGGCGGCCATTTTGATTTGGGTATTGCGAAAACACAGCGAAGAAGAATGGGGAATAGAGACAAGGAAAAAAAGACGACTAAAAAAATCGAGGTTGTCGCAAAAATACACCCTGCAGTGTTTTGGCTCGACAGCGGGGTCTTAAATTTTTTGGAGGGGCAATTTTAACGGTCGCGGTTATGTCATACGGGCTGGCCTGCACTAGAACGTTCCCGATGCATCTGCCTGGCGCCAGCACATGAAAATCAGGTGGTTCGTTTCCCACTGCTCTTAACATTCAGCGCTGCCGTTATTCGAGATGAGAATTTTGTCGTCATGGTCGTTGGATGAAGATAGTTGACAAGGTAATTGATCCGAAAATTCATTTCATCATAAAGTCTGCAAGTGACAGCGAGTTCGATTGGCGCTGCTGGCCGGAGAGCAAAGCCTGCAAGCCGGCCTTGCGATTCTTGGCGCGCTTCTTGCTGCTCGCGTTCGCAGTGGCTGGTTTTTGTGCCTCGAAGTTGCCCGAGGGCTTTGCATCTTTGCCTTCGAAGGCTTGTGACGCGTGATAGGTTCGGGAGCTGGGAGGGGAATTCTGGTGACTCTGGCACAGAGGTCGCACGTCCAATCCTTGGATCGCTCTCGCGCAGAGCCAGGTTTTGCTGTCTTGGATGACCGCGTCTTCTTCTTCGTGGCTCTCAATGTCTCCAGCTTCAGTTGAGCTCCCTGTCCGGGGATCAAGATGTGCCCACAGGCAGCGCAGACATGCTGTCGTTCAAGGTCTGAGGGTGCCATGTCGTGAGAGTATAGAAGCCCTGCCCTCTGGCTCAGGAGATGCGCCGATGTCTCTGGAGCTGCATGTCGAAGCAAATGGGCAGCATCGGTGAGGAAGGCGATTGCCGGAGAGTTTGCGGTGACGGCTGCCATGTGGTGAGTTGCGCTGCTCTGTTCAGCTGCTGCAGTAAATAAAAGTCGGGACAAGTTTGAAGCTTTTCAAGTTCAGCACCGTGATGGACAGGTGTGTGGGGCCGGGGTGTCTAAATGATTTTGTGGGGAGTGCATTTAATAGATACTCGCAGGCATTGAAGCAATTCTACTACGATATGCAGTTGGACGAGCTTTTTAATCTATTTACTGAACTGGAATCAACATTTGTACATTACGCTCTCCTTATTTCCCACACCAGTTCCTTGATGCTGACCTCATCGCCCGCCTTTTCGTCATAGTCAAACCATTCCCCGTCTATCAGCTCGATTCCGGTAAACTTGGTGCCGGAGTCAATTCCCTCGGCCAGCCACTCGCCCTGTCCAAGTGAAACATTTTTCAGCAACAAATCTCATATGCTTAGCTGGGGATGAACTCTTGACATACCTCTGCCTTGAACTCTGTAAACTCCAAACCTCTGCAGTCAAACTCAAACACCTTTTGCGCCTTTGGGGGCTCTCCCTGCTCATAGGCCGAAGGAGCTGCCTTGATTGTCGCAGAGGACTCTCGCTATAAGAAACCAAGGCATGTTAGAACCTATTCAGAAACTCCATTAGAGTAAACGCAAGATATACCTTGCAGTTTTTGCATCTCCAAACAAAGTTGGCCTCGCCGCGACTGCCGCTCATTTCATTGGTTTCCTGCTCATGAATGTGAGTTTCGTGGACAGTATTAGATATGAGAGATCAACGCACGAAGCGGTTTACTCCAACATAATTCTCATGAGTCTCTCTGCAAGACGTACACTGGACCTTGAACATGTACCAGAACGGGTTGTCTTGCGTATCATCGGGCCGCAAATTGGTCACTCTGTTTTCATGTGAGTGATTGCATTCTGTGAGATCGCGGGGCAAAATCAGAGCACAAACCCCGTCAGCTCTGCTGTCAATAAAAGGGCAAACATTTCTGCGTATTCCCAAGCTTTAATGTATGGAAAAGAGGTTTGAAGGAAATCAAAGAAGAAGAAAATAAATATTTCGTGGTATTTTCCACTTTGACTCCCATGAATTACGCAGCTGTTGTAAGAGAGCTCAATTTCGTCAAGGTGGGGGAATTGGCAGATCACGTGATGTCCAGAAACCTCTCTTGGAGCATCGTTCGATTTTCGTGGATTTACATTACACCTGGAGCTTCGACGTCAATTGACGGCCATAATTCGCGCCGCCTCACTCGGAAACCTCGCATGTGCCTACAAATGCCTGGGTGATGCAGACGATTCTCTCCAGAGCCGGAAAGGCTCCTCGCAGTGGGTGCAAAGCCTGCACCAGCGCCATTGAGACCCTGGGCAAGAGACCCGTCTCTGCTCGCCGCAAGCCGACGTTCGCCGAGCTCTTCACGGCATGCTACAGCTCAGTATTCGCCACAGCGGCATTGGTAGATGCTGTCAGGAAGGATGACCGCAGGAAAGAGCTGGATCATCAGCTAGACGAAGTTCGAAAGGAATTGGCCGACCTTCAGGATGGCCGACAACGGCCCAGCTCGGACGACGACTCGACAGCTCCAGAACTTAGTCTTCGACAGATGGACACGCTATGGCAGAGCCTCAAGAAGATATACAACAGCCGCCCTTACATGAAGGAAATACACCAGCCAGCAACCATAAGCGCATCCGATCTTGTCGAAGCTCTAAAGCACGAACACTACGGCTGCTCAGACGATTCGCTGCGGAATTCCAAGAGACGGATGGATTACGATAGGCTCGAAGGCGCAATAATGCAAGAAGAGAGTGCAAATGGGAGATATTACCGAGAACCCCGGAATCAGGCTCAGCTGCTCCGCGAGTCCCTGAGTACAGAGACCCTTGTTCGGAAACTTTTGGACCGTACAAGCTATCTCCCTGAGGACCAGTCCGGCCCCTCGCTTCAAAAAGCCCGGACTTTACTGGAGAAAGGAAGTCAGGGCTTTACATTCCGATCTATCGATTCAGATAGAGCTCGGGACAACACCATTCTATTAAACAAGCGTCTGAGGTCTTTGGCTGCTGCCTCGAACCTTAATATGAAGGAGAAAGTTGGCAGGATTTGCTATAACCTGCTAGTTTCATCACACCCGCCAGATATACACACCTACAACGCGCTCATTGTTGCGTTCAACAAGTCAGGCCACCATTCATTTGCCGAGGCACTAGTTGCTTCGTTCTTCCAATACCGACTGCTACAGCCTACACCATCCACATTCATCGCCATCTTAAATCACTACCAATGCACTAATAACCATGGAAGGTTCTTACGAGCTCTCGCATGCATTACCGGACTCGACAATCGAACTGGCGCAAAAGTTCGCCGGAGGCACGTATCGGACATTGAAGAAAACCCAAATCTCCTACCTTGGGCGCTGGACTCTAGACGCCGAACTCTCACCGGGGACTATATCTGGGACCATCTACCACTCTCGCAACCTTTGGTAGAAGAAATCATCGGCGGTCTGCTTCACTTCAAGCTCTTTGACCAGGCTGCGGCGTTTTTCATTTCATGCGTGCAGTCTGGAGTGAACCTGAGCTTGGATTCAGTCAAATACTTCCTTGATGAATGCATCAATGCTCTGGACTGGAAAGCTGCAGTTCGATTGACTTCCAGCTTCGCACGCTCCCAGCCAACTTTGCAGAGGCTGCTCAGAGTGGGGGGTGACAGCGAGAATACCTCGTACATTGCCGACCGAATACGAGTTTTGTTGGATATTTGTGGTCTTGGTGGTCCAGACAAGCCGTCAAAGTCGCTCTTGGTCAACTTGAAGGTTTCCGGCCCCTCATTTACAAAGCTGCTCAACACATTAGCTGAAGAGGCCGGCTCCCCGAAAGAGAGGCCGACATCCGAAAAAGAGATATACAGGAGCAAAAGCAGAGTGCTGCAACTAGAGAGCATATGGAAAGAGTATGAGCTTGTGAGAAAAACTACGATCTCCATCGAGAGCAAGCTCCTCTACCCCGACTTTTCACGGACCTTTCGAGCTTCAATGGCACTCCACATTGGCAAGACAGCCACACAAAGAAGCGAGCAGTTGGATCAAGAGCTGGCACAACTCGTGGAGAGCACCGCTTTGATTGGATCGACACCGCAGCCACTTTTAGAGAGTGAAGATGCTACGGAGCGCAACCGTGCTTCTCCAGATACTATACCCCCTCTTGAGGAACCTGCGCACGTGGAGTTAGACTCGTCTTTGCATAGACATGCGATAAGGTCTGAGAAGTTGGATTTATTCGACCACGGGAACACAGCTGAGTCCAAGCTCACAAGACCGAGACCTGGGCAATTACTCCTAGCTTGGCCGACTTGTCTACCAAGTGAAGACGGCGTGCTTCGGAGAATGGCTGTGACTAATGCGAGGATGATGAGAACTGAAGGATGAGAGAAGAGGGGGGAAAACGGCAGACTTGAACAAACTTTTCTACCATTCTTTACGGAGAACTACTTGTATTACTGACATCAAATATTTGTATATGGAACAGTTGGTGATGGACCAACAGTTACTGGCATGTTGCATACCGGCACTTTCTGGTGGGAGGGGGAACTGGGGCCGAGAAGCCACCAATTACTGTACAGTACAAGCAT
Source organism: Trichoderma pleuroti (assembly GCA_001721665.1). Lineage (NCBI taxonomy): Eukaryota > Fungi > Ascomycota > Sordariomycetes > Hypocreales > Hypocreaceae > Trichoderma > Trichoderma pleuroti. The sequence goes on from MDJU01000153.1 coordinate 59,943, forward strand.
GACGATGATGACCGCATCAATTACCCAAATCCAATGCTACTGTGGCACGAGTTTCATAGCGATCAATGTGTCCAACTTCCATTTTCAACTTGGTGATTCCACGTCTCCAGCTACTAGCCAGCGGGTGTTCAGATCTGGAGAAGTGGCGGTGGCTAGCGCCGAAAACATTGGTGCCTACAGTGCTGTTGGTACCGTGTTTCGAATCCCAGCGCCACAGCGATGCGCGGGCGGTGCCTGGCAGCGCCCCAGCCCGCCAACTCTCAGCGATCTCAGCGGACGGGCCACAGTGAGACAAGCAGTAAAACGAACTGGCTGGCGGCAAGACCGGAATGGAAGAGCCGGCTCGGTCACGAGGCGCGGCGTGTCCACTCAAGCATCGCATGTGCTCCATGTGCTCCAAAGGCTTCATGTCACTGCAAGGAATCGCTCAGGGGGGACTCCAGAAGGCGACACGGTGCTCCACCGGGGCGAGTGGCGCGCAGCTTCGATTCAGGGTCCTTTTGGGGCCTTTTGGGCTTGGGTAAGTGTCGGTTTTTCGTCAAGTGACGGAGTGAATTGGCCTGTTTGCGAGATGGAGGCTGCTGTACTAAAAAACCTCGAGTCTCTCGCTAGTGACGCTGCCGAAAGTGGGTGGTGATGGATGGGTGGAGAGAGTCAAACAGTCTGATTGATCTCTTCTTCCTCTTTCCTCTTTTTTCCCTCCTCCAACGATCCCATCTCCACCGGACAACGTTGAAAAAGGCGGCGTGGCCTCCGAACATCGCTTCTGCGGACCCTGTCCTGTCCTGTCCTGTCCTGTCCTGTCCTGTCTGCCGCATGTCAGATGAGCCTTGCCAGCAAATAATTCACCTCCGAGAGCCAGCTTCAGAACACGGACGTGTGACCGACGCCACTGGCTGCTCCCTGCGAGCCGTTGTTGGACATTGCGAGCAATCCGTTGCTGGTCGACAGAGACCGAGCTGCTTATCATATGTGTCTGCGATAACACACATCCCGTTGTGCTTGTGCAAGTAGGTCCTCGGCTTCCCACTTCCGTTCCGTCATCATTACCTCCCCCCCGCTGAGTTTGTGAGCAATCTAGACTCTGCGCCGCCGGGCTATGGATTGTTTGGTGGCTACCCGCATTTGTTAGAGCTTGTTGAGGAACGTGGAGGCTGGTCATCATCTTATTGCTCAAAATTATTTAATTCTATTCATAAAATGTTAGTTTTATACCTTATGCGCAAAAGCTATAAAGAATGATAAGGTTGTATGTCGAAAAGGGAAACAGCCCAAACCAAAAGACCATTCTATCTTGAAAGGTAGTAAAATTAAATAACCGGAAGACCGATTAAACAAGTCGATTTATCTATATCTTG
>MDJU01000154.1:0-60682 GCA_001721665.1 Trichoderma pleuroti
TGCGTCAGGCGGCAAGTTTGTGAGCATGACACGACGGCTTTGCAGCCCTGTGGTTGGAGTGGTCACATAGACCTCTGCCACATCGGACTGATACTCCAAATCCAAGTGAAAGGGTGCGTTTCCTCCTGGGGTACCATCGAACAAGACGTCTTCTTCTCCCAATTCCTCATCCCAATTCTCAGTTAATTGATCATCATCAATCAAACCATCGAACTGCGCATCGGAAAGACCGTCATCTAGCAAAAGATCAACCTCGGTCTCGACGGTGTCTGGTGATTCTGCTCTGCTGTTTGGCACTCCTGGTTCATCGGATTGCGGAGTTGAACTGCCAGACTCCTATCACACAATTTAGTTAGTACTCTACCCATCTCATCACATGGACTGGTGACTGTCAGACAAGTCCTTGTTGCACATACCGAACTGGAGAGATTTGGATTGGTCTTTGCCTCCTCCATCATGATGATGTTTCCCTTGAGAATGTGTCGAACTCCGGTAAGAGAATTACCCAGCGTTCGGAGGGCGCGAACTAAATCAAGGTCCAATTCTTCCTCTGCCAATTCTTGAAGTACGTGCTCAACTTCTTTCTGTTTAGAGGAGTCGTGTTAGCCCAAATGCACATGTATCTACCAGCTTGTGCAAGTGAGAGGTGGCAGCTGTCGACTTACACTGTCAAAAACAATACTCTGTATCTGATGAAATTGTCGCCACAAGGCATTCTGGATTTCTTGAAAGGTTCCAAGACACTCGGCGCGCTTCTTATGGCTTCGTTGATGCTCATTCTCATGTCTCTTGTCTTGATTGCTGCTGCTGCTGCTGTAGTTGTTTGCTTCGGTCTCCAAGCTCTGTCCTGGAGCAGTGATGAGTCCCTGAGAAGGGGAAACATTCGACTGGCCAATTACACGCTGACCCTCTGGCGCAGCAGATGGGGCACCATCGCTTTGATCTCCATGATGGACGGAGATATGGTGGAGGACCGCGGGGGAGGCCGTGACGGATGGAGGAGGCGTGAGATCGATGAGCCGGTCTGTGGTTTGGGCAGCCATTGTGACGAAGAATAGAGCAGGGTCATGCACTCTAAAGTTGCGACTTTGAGGAACGACGGGAGAAGATGGAGGCAGAAAACAAAGAGAACAAAGCTGCAGGATGGAAGAAGAAGCTGCAGTTGGAGGTGAAGGAGTGCAGAGGCCTTGGGCGGTGAGCTGCGATTTACTGTGTTGGGAATGCCTATAGTGCACGAGCTGCCACTATCAACACCGGCAGAATGCCCTCACTGGACGTTTGAGGCCTCATCTTGACAGCCATCTGGATGCCTGAGGAAAACATAGACTCAAATGGCAGTGAATCACAGACAAATATCTCCAAGAGGCGCAGCTGGCAAAACTCGCAAGAGAGTGAGCTGCATTAGCGGCAGTTTCATCCAGATACTCGGGACGAACTGCTGGGGGTGTGAGTTGCAACTGTAGAGACATCTGAGCTCAGCCTGATGCAAGACCGTAGGGGGATCTAATGCAAGTCGCTGAAAGAGATGTAAGGATATATCATGGAGTATAAGTATAGTATCTATATGTAGTATTCAAGTCATTACATAGACTTTTGGCTATATCTAGTGCAATATCTAGGTCAGCTTTGGAGCATAGGATGGATCTGATGTCTTGTTCTCATAGTCTAAAATACTCGGGCTGTGATATGGATATGTGCACAAGGTAAGAGCAAAGTCAGCTCGTGCCGCATCTTCGTCTGCCGAATCAGGACACCGATACCCTCATGCCAAGCCCAAAAGACTACTCATGTCACGTCAAAAATTACCCACCTAGGGGCATGGTTCACTGCAGAAATAGTGCTTGAAACATTGTTTGATCGGTTGTCGGCAACGGGTCAACGGCTTGTATTTTAGGGCCAGGCATTTCCCTTTTGAGAAGGTTTCTGCGAATGCAATGCTGCGTAAGCAAGCAAGCTAAAGAAAAAGCTGCTGCAAGGCTGCCGGTGACGCTGAAGCGAATCGGCCGGGCGTCGATTTTATGTCGGCCAAGTGGGACTGGCGCGGCTTCGAGAAGAACCAGACGTCATATGTGCAGGGAAAAAGGAAGAGAGAAAAAAACAAGAGAATGAGATGGACAGGCCAAGACAGCGAAAGATCCGGGATGGACGGGCCCCAATGCAGCTAGAGCGGAGAATAAAAATAAATCTCCCCTAGAAGACATCATATGCAGTGCTAGAACAAGAAAGAATCCATTCCAAACTCCATTCCCGCGATGCGTGCCGAAGCAGATTTTTGACCATTTCGCCCTGTCCGATTTGCTGCTTTGGCGCTCCACCGGCTGTATTCCGGCGTGCTCATGCCGAGCCAAAGCCGAGCGCATGTACCACCAAGTACCGCAACGCAAACATTTCCGGGGAAAAAGCTTGCACTGGCAAGGTGCGAGTAGGCTATATGCAGCTGCGGGTTGGGGTTAATGGATTTGATTACAAGGGACGGTCAGGTTGGCTTCAAGTGAATGATTCAGGCATATGGCACTCTGGCATTTGCGATGCGGTGAGTGCCTGTACTACCTCCTAATGTCTGTGATGATGTGATGCTTGAAGCAAGGGCTGGATGAGATGAGTAAATATGGCTCGTTGGGTATTGGAATTTGCTGTAATACATCATGTTAGTTGAGTAAGTATACAGCAATAAACACACTCCATTTCCAGTAAACCAACACAATTTGAAGCCATCATGCCAACATCGTCAACCCTGATGGCACAATTCCGACGCCAAAAAGGTACCTCGAAATACATGACGCAAACCCCACTTGCCAACACCCTAAAAGCCAACCCCCGACTCCCGCAAAAAGGGAAAGCTGTGGGGCGCCCAGCTGCCGCAGGGGTCGGCAGGGCTGCGGTTTCCTCAAAGCTGCTTTTGTTACGTACAAGCTTTCCCTCTGAGTGGCCGCTGCTGGAACCAAACCATGTCCGCACAGATGCGAGCCAGCATTTCCTGCTTCTTGTTTCTCGTCGTACTCGCCCTGTGTCCGATACCTTGTGCCCAGCTTCCGTCCCTGCGCATCGCCGAGTCTCGCCAATCCCGAGGTACGCGCGGTGTACTTGTCGTCTGTTAGTCCGGCCGTCTGCATTCTCCTCATCTTTGGATGCAGCTCGACAAATCTCCGCGGCACACAAACATCCCTTGGGCTTTTTTTCGTCGTCTCTTCGGCATCTTCGTCTTTTTCTTCTTCACTTTTTTTTCTTTTCGCTCATTATTCCAAGGCGGTTGTATATTAGGCGGCCCGTTCCCTCGTGGTCTTGGCGAGTCTTGACCATTCATTCAGTCTCAGCTCACCTCGTCTCGACTTGTGAATAAACAACTTTGCCTCAACTTGAGCATCACCCTCTCGCCACCAGCACTCACTCGTAAACTCTATCGAACAACATCACGACGACGAAAACTCCCTCCTGTCTGACATCACCAGCATTGACGCGTGTTATACCAGCCTCAGCTGCGACAAGCCGACACGATGGCGCCCATCCACCATTCCTGGAATTTCAACATTGACCGGTTCCTCAATCCCCTGATCCCTCCGCCGCCATGGAACCACCTCCCCTACCCCATCGCCTACTGGTTTGGCTTTCGCAAGACGAAGCCCCAGGGAACGGGCAACTTGATGCCCATTTTCTGGGCCTTTCTCGGCGTCTTTGGTGCTATTGCCATGATTGAAGCCGTTGGAAAGCATGTCGCCTCGTTCCCACCCCACCACGTACCTCTCATCGTGGGCAGTTTTGTAAGTCGATCCTAGAAATATCAGGTACGAATACGTGTATACATGTACGCATATACGCACATGTCATCATTATAGCAGCTAACTGGTGATGCCACGTTTAGGGTGCTGCTGCCGTGCTTGAGTTCTACGCCATTGAATCGCCTCTTGCGCAACCGCGAAACGCCATCGGCGGCCAAGTCATCTCCGCCATCATTGGCTGTGCCGTGGGAAAGCTCTTTCTTCTGAGTGACAACTTTGAAGACATCAAATGGCTCGGCGGCGCTCTGGCTTGCGCTTCTGCTACTGCCCTCATGGCGCTGACCAAGACCGTTCATCCTCCGGCTGGTGCAACCGCGCTGTTGGCCGTCGTCGATCCAACTCTTATCCAAGTCGGCTGGTTTCTGATTCCCGTCATGTTGTTGGGATGCTCTTTGATGCTTGGAGCAGCCCTCCTGATTAACAACATTGAGCGCCAATTTCCCGTCTACTGGTGGTCTTCCGAGGATTTGAGGCAGCCCAACTCCATGTTTCGCCGCCGAATATCCAAGAAGAAGGCCAAGGAAACCGAATCCAAGCCTGAGGACGCTAGCAGCGGAGAAGGCGATGCGAGATACGTTTCCGATGTGGAGGCCAATGCCGCTGCCGAGACAGAGTTGGAAAAGGAGGACACCATTTATGCCGCCGATATCATCATCAAGCCGGGACAGGTCATTGTGCCTGAGCACGTCTATCTCACCCAGGAAGAGCAGCAGTATCTGGAAACGATATCCAAACGTCTCTAAGCGAATATGCCACATGCATCATACGCATATTCTTCCTACAACAACAACAACAACAACACCATCATCATCGCCATCGGAGTCACATGGCGGAGGACAAGCTGTGACACCACTTGACGACATATTCATGCATTTTCATTTTTTTTGTCAGCCAGCGGATGCATCTTTGACGAAGCATGGCGTTTTACCTACCAGTTTATACTAATTAATGATTTCCACGTTGCTGATCTACGAGATACCATATGTACATAGCTATTTCCTTTTCTTTCATCAAAAGCCAAATACAGCTCATGACCTTTTTGTCACTTGTTCTGTTGCCTTTTTTTGCAGTTACCGATTAGTACCTAGATGCTTACTATGAACTAGTAGCCCATCTCCATCGCCGTCGTCGATCACCGTTTGTTTTTTTTTTGCCGCTAAGATCGATCTTGAGATTTGGCCAAGTCAAAGCCGAGCACGCTAGAGTCTGGGGCTATGCTGCGTCAGCCGAGCAATCAGCCTCACATGTGAGACCAGATGCGAGCAGAATTGCTTTGCCGAGCCACTGATTATCCATCATTTCTATTTCTTAACGGTCCAATCACGATGCTTAATCTGTCCAACCGCACTTGTTCTCTTTTTGACCAATGCGGCTTCTGCCTGCATACCGTCTGAGTCACCTCGGCGAGCCTCTTTAAGCTCCGTAGGATTTGCGCCGCATGACTAACCGCTTGGCAGAAAATGTTCAACCAACAACACACATATACACGCATATATAAATCCCATAAACATGTCCTCTCCATTTTCAATTCCTGATTCCATCTTCATCCCTCAGACGTTGCGGCCGCCCTCATCATGGCTGCAGCTGAAGATCAGGCTCATGAGGTGCCCTGGTTCTTAAAGACATCATACCCTGTCCTTTTCCCTACCCACGATGCCTTGTTCAAATCGCCCGCCGCCTTTGACAGCTATCTCTCTGATGAGCTGCGGGGTGAATACGGGGTGATGTCGATGGAGTCCCTGAAAATGGAAGACTCAATGGACGGCATCACTCTGGCTGGCGGAGAAAAGGAATCATCCCCAACCGATCGGAAAAGGGAGGACGAAGAGTTTATGAACCGCATGTTGACGGAGAACTCGGACGTTGCCTTTATATCTACCCAAAACGCACTGGTCGACCTCTTCTTCGAAATGGAAGACGTCGTTTCCGGTCTTCGGCTGAGGGAGCTGCTCGACGCTGCCTGGGCTGTACATCCACTCATTACTCTGAAAATCATTTTTAATGCGCGCTCAATACACCTGGGCAAGAGCTCGAAAAACGTCTTTTACCGTGCCGCTGGATGGCTGGCGAAGAACCACCCACTCACGCTGGTCGGCAACTTGAGATGGCTCAGCCGGCCAATCATCGAGAAGAAAGCCAAGAAGGAGGGCGAGAGTGATGAAGGATTTATCAAGGTGGAAAAGCGTGAGGGGGATGAGAATGCGGTGGATCAGTATGATGTTCGACATGGAGTCTCGCATGGCTACTGGAAAGACTTGCTGAATATCCTTGTTTTGGCAATGGAGAAGAAGCTGGATGTGCTTGAGGATCCGAGGGTCGTCTTGAATGTGGAAGACGAGGATATCAAGAATGCCGTGCTGGCAAGGCGGAAAAAGAAGAAGGATGGCGTGGGCTCTTCGACGCGGGGACCAAGGACCGCTCGATCGGCCAGGTCGGCAAAACGTGCTGCTGCTATAGAGATTGCTAAACGGAGGGCAAAGGCCAAGGAGCAGCGAGCGAAGCCCAACAGACACATCTTGGAGGAACAAACCGTTCGCATTGGAAACCCTGAATTCGCCCAGCAAGTCGCGGCCTTTGAGGAGTCTCAAGCAAGAGCTGAAGCGGCTCGATTAAGGGCTGAGAAGCGAGAGCTCAAAGCCGCACAACCGACACATGCCCTGGAGGAAGAGGCGGTACGGATAGGAAACCTCAGGTTGGCCAGGCACCGGGAACGAGACGACCGGCATGCGGCCTCCATGGACTGGTTCAACACCAGTGCCATTTACCGGACTTTACATGTCGCCGTGGCGCGACTCTTTGCCGAGCAGCTTCACTCTGACCTGGCAGCTCTCCGGGACTCTGATCCCAGAGCCAAAAGGGGCATCTCGCTCTGTGCAAAGTGGGCTCCTTCACATGGCAATTTCCACGACAGACATACCTGCATCATCAGCTCCATCGCCGAGATCCTGTATCCGCCAGAGTCGCTCGCCAGTGTGGTCTCTGCAGAAGATAGCCGGGAGATATATCTGCGCTACGCACGAGAGCAGTATCGCAAAGACGTGTCTGCCCTGAGAAAGCACCTCGAGGTCGTGGAGCGGGACATCAGTGCCAGTACGTTTGACAAGATCAAGTATGACCGCGTACCGTCCCTCGCGATGAAGAACTACACCCGTCTCTTCATTGAAAAGGATCTGGGTCGCTTCCAAGAGTACATTGGCAAGGTCTCCGAGGGAAAGGCCAACATCTCGGGAGCCGTCTTGTTGCCGTCTACACTAGTTTGCGCTACAGCGAGGACTCCCTCATACAAGCTAAGGAATTTCAGCCAGCAGGACCGATTCAACCGCACCATGCAAGAAATCGAGGCCAAGGTTGCCGATGGCCAGTGGAAGACGCTTGTTCAGCGGATCAAGGACTCGGGCACTCTGTCTTCGTGCATTGCGGTGTGCGACGTGTCTGGAAGCATGAGCGGCCCTGTCTTCAAGGACGGCACCACGCCCATGCACTCTGCGGTTGGACTGTCTCTCTTGGTTGCAGAGGTGACGGAGGAGCCGTTTGGCGGCAAATTCATCACGTTCCACTCGCGGCCGGAGATGAAGTCTGTCAGCATGAACAAGACGTTTTCCGAGAAGATCCGGGAGATTATGGCCGCGGACTGGGGCGCGAATACGGATTTCGTGGCTGTGTTTGAACAGCTGATTCTCCCCATGGCCATCAAAAACAACTTGAAGCAAGAGGACATGGTGAAGCGCGTGTTTGTGTTTAGTGACATGCAGTTCGACTCGGCGGAAAGCAGCTACGACTACTTTAGCTCGGGTGGACCTCAAAAACTAGAGACGTGGAGTTCATCCTATGAGAGGATCAAGGCAAAGTACGAGGAGCACGGGTACGAGCTGCCGGAGCTCGTGTTTTGGAATCTCGCGGGCGGAAGAGCGGGTGGGACGGCGCCGAAGCCGGTGCTTGCGGGGGAGGCGGGCACGGCGTTGGTGAGCGGGTATTCGCAGGGCATGTTGAAGGTGTTTATGGATAATGGAATGTTTGAGGCCGAGGAAGAAGAGGAGGAGGGAGAGGTGGATGTGAAGGATGAGGATGAGGATATGGTGGAGATTACCGCGGTTGAGAAGCCAAAGAAGGCAAAGATGAATCCTGTGGCGACGGTGAAGAAGGCGATTTCACACAAGGCGTATGATATGCTCAAAATAATGGACTAAGTAGATGATACAAAATGATGAAGCAATGTCGGTCTGATGTTATGAATGAAATTGGTGTTTTGCGCAATGCTGTGTAAGAGACGTGTAAGTGTAAGTGCTGTGACTGAATTGAAGGGCACCATCATGGCCATGAACAAACAACTCTCTACTTCCCAATACTTACTGATCAACGAGTCTATAGAAAAAGATCTTGATTCACCATGTAAGCAAATTGCTTTGAATTGGATGGTGATGGGATGGAGAAAAAAGCAAAAAGAAAGGTTTGGGGCCAAACCGTGGATTGAACACGGGACCTCTTGCAGTTGAGTTGGTAAGCCCAAAGCAAGAATCATACCACTAGACCATTTGGCCGATGACTTTTTTGACGGGAATAAGCTTCACGAAAGTGCTTTATAAACACTAACACATTTTACGCACATTAGGTTTAGATTATGAATTGCGGCTTTGAAAGTATAATTTTGGTTGTATTGAATATTTCCTTGTACCATGCGATGATGGAGGGTGTTTTTGGATTTGCATGGGAGTTTTCCTCTGAGTGCGGTTGGGTCCTGTACTGAGGCTGGTGTGCGATGGTGCAAGTATTGACCCATTTCGAGGCGAACTAATCCAGGGTAAGCGTGAGCAGAATGTGCAGCCTCAATGAAGGAGGAATAACGAACCAAGTGAGCAGTAGCAATGAGTAAAATGCTTGACTCAGTGTATCTACCTCTTAGTAGAGTAGTCATTGTGCAATTGTCTTGTCTTGCGGGGGCTTCTGGAACACAAACTTCTAAGCAGAGTAATCTTACTGGACATCGTGACATTCTTCAGTTAGCGTTGCGTTCACCATAATCTCAAAGACCAACCCAATACCAAGCAACTACGCAATATCAAGCAGCCCCCCCCCCACAGAATAACCCAGGTTTCCACAGAGCATACCGAGACGTCACCGGATCAGAAAAATACTTAAAGATGGAATTCCAGCGAGGTTTAATATAACGTAATCTGTAGCTGGACCAGATCGCGAGATGCGGTACCCTTGCTCAACGCACAAGACATGGACAACGGGGGGTTCTGGTGGACCAATTCTGCATATGATATCAGGATGACACATGCCAATTACTTGGTTTCACGGTTTCAGATGTAGTGCTTCAAAATGTCTGAGCAGTCATGCTGTATAACTACGCCTTTGCTGTCTTCTGGGATGCTGCCTCTTGTTCCCTCCTCGTGAAGCCAGCTATTATCACCCCTATATACTCATTAGATACATACTCCGATTCCCATTCTGTCTTTCTGTTCAGATCCTCAAAAATGAGTTTGAATATCTTCACTCTCAAGTCTCACGCCCCTATACTCAAAGCATCATGTCTCTCCCCCGCATATTCAACTCAACCCTCACACATTCTCTTCCCAACCCACATTTCATCTTCTGGCCTCTCGTTACCACTACTTCACAACCAGCTGACCATCAAACGCACGTGGCTGTGATACATCTCAGTTGGCTCATTCCATAATCTCCCTTGAGACCTTGTACAAAGCGGGCGTGGGATAATTAGCTAAAGTGGCAGGAAAGAAAGAGGGGCGTATAGAAAAATGTACTTGCTATGCGAAAGATACTTGATACGAGATGATGATATAATAATTGGAGGAGAGTGGCTTGCGTTTCATCACGGCACGGTCTCATATGCGTGTCTGAAGACTTCTACGGCGTACGCGAAACATTCTGAGATCATGAGGTTGTGGATTCTCTCGATTCAAGATTTTTAACAAAAAAAGGTATCTAAGCCGTGTATATCTAGCCCCTCCATCTATCGCCTTTGTGTAGTCGCTCCAAAGGAAAAAAAAAGGACGCTTCGTATGATGTATGTTGGGTTTAATGTGTGAGACATCCAAGATCCAAAGAAAACCCAAAATGCCGTTAAACTCCCACAGCCAGAAAAAGAAAAAGCCACAACGCTAAAAGTACTGAAAATGAAAAAAAAGTTGAACAAATGGAGCCGCTGTCTTGTTGTATTTGTGCCAGCAGCAGTGCGTATTAGATCGTATCCTGCGGCTTGTAGTATTCTGTTGCCCATCTCTTTATAAATCTTGTAGTATGTGGATAATGACATGGTGATCTTCAGGTCTGCTGTACTCCAAAACAATAATAAAAAGGTAAAAAGGTAAATTGACATGATGAAATGTTGCCCCCGGCTCTAGCTCTAGGAGTGTTTGCTCGCAAACGCTGAAAAGAAGAGAAAATAGAAGGATAAGAAAACAAAATAAGAATGAAGAAATTATTATCGCTATTATGGATTAGAAACTGAATAGCCCGCTTCTCCTCTTGCCTAGCGGGTACACGATCAAGGCACTCATGAAGAGGCCCACGCTGATGCCAATTGCGACTTGGATGACGCTCAATAACACAGTAAAGGCGGTACCGTCGATCTGAGAGTTGCTGGAGGAGGATGCGTTCTTGTTTAGCAGATTTGCCGAGTTGATGCCAGCCAACAGGGAACCGCTCGCAGCTAGACCGGACGGCACCTGGACAAAGATGGCCGGGAGCATGGCTGCGGCGGCGAGACTGTAGCCGACTTTCCTGGGTAGTCGCTGTGGCTGATCTGGAGATGTTCCCATGCTGGATTCTTCGTCGGGCGTGGGAGGCATCTCTTGCTTCTTCTTGGAAAACCGAGGCTGGACTCGTGCCTGCCACCACTCTACCAGATCTAGCCAGGCGTTTTGCACGTGTCGCCCGAGGCGCGAGTACAAATTGGCCAGGATACCAATGGTTAGTGCGCCGAGCATGTTGGAGATTTGGCTGTTGCTCTCAAAGTATTGGCTTGAATAGCTGTTGACGCAGAAGCCGGCGAGGGACATGATTGTCATGACGGGGGTTTGCTTCCACTGAGCCTGGTTGATGATGCACAGGCACAGCGTGAAGCCCGGAACGAAGAGAAAAGACCATCCGCGGTTGAGGCTGAGAGGATTGTCGCAGGTCGTCGCACTGACCGCGTTGCTGTCGAGCATGCCGTACAGGGAAGCTCCAATGGTGATGCCGTAACCTAGGAAGAGTGTGTAGATGACGGCGTGCACCATGCGAACGCTGCCAGCGACAATGTTATGGCTTTGTAGCTCCAGAGATCCACAGAGAACCATGTAGCCAGGCAGGATCAGGGCAATGCTGCTCTGGGCCAAGGCGCTAAAGCAAAACAGCTTCCCGCCTTGAATTGACCCAAAAGCACGAGCGATAAAGGTTGTAATGACAGCAGCAGACACTTCAAAGACGTGAGCGTAGAGCTCGTTGCTGGGGGCAAAGACGAGCTGAAGAAGTCCAACTAGGCAGCCCAGCAGAAAGGCAATAGGCAGATCAATGAAGCGGCCTTGAAAAGCGAACGGAGCGACGCAAACCGAGGCAAGACCATACATGAACACCCGGAACCAAGTCTTAAACTTGGGTTTCCGATCAATGACTTGGTCAAGGCGGCGGGTCGCTTCCTCCACACCAAGCTTGTCGTGGACGACATCCTTGTAGATGTTGTGGACATCTCGTAGCCGGCCAAGATCAACTCCCTGGGGCACCCGTACTATCTTGACTTCTGTTGTGTGGGTTGAGCTGTCGTCGAAACTGATAATCATGCATGATGGTATGTATAAGAATTGGCCTTCGATTTCGAGAACACGCGAGGACATGTTCATGTACTCTTCGAGGCGGTGCGTTGGGGCGCCATACATCATGAGGGCACGGCATAGCTTCAACAAGTACCTGTGGCGTGCAATGATGCCCGCAATGTGGACCGTGATTCGGATCTGTTCCTTTTTTGGCTTTCCAAACTTTTCCTTCTTGATCTTCTCTGCGAGATGATCAGATATTTCGCTGGAGCCAGGGGCCGCAAACATGGATGATGATTTCAGGAGCTCACTCAAAGCAACCGAGGAAGTCGAGCCCCGAGATTTGTGATATCCTCTCAGCCGGCTAGATGATCGTGATCGGATGGTGCTGACGGTTGAGGGGCGTCTAGAGTTTGGAGGCGAGGGATGCGGAGACATGATGGGAGTTGAGGGCGTTGTAGTAGGCGTAGTGAACCCGCTGCTACCTGGAGGACCGTGGTCGGCGCCGTTGTCATCGCGGTACAGCTTGAGCAGAGAAGAGAGGATGCCTCCACGATAGGAAGAGGGCCTGGGGACGTAGTCTTGGGCGTAGGCCTGCATTATGACTGGAGTTGACCTTCCAGACGCTGCCGAGAATTGCGGGTGGAACAGGTGGTTTTTAGCATGAGAGTTGACCAGCATCTCCGCTCTGTCATGTTCTTCATGTGGCTGGTACAAACGGGAGCTATGGGGGGTGCGATGAGTGGTGGAGTGTGTGTTGAAAGAGTAGGGTTCCGTGAGAGTAGCAGTACTGCTGCTGCTGGTCGTGGTGGTAGTAGCGTCATCCAGGTCTCGATCATGATCGTCTGAGACGTCAAGGACGGGCTGGAATGCTCGTTCAAGGTCGATGGAGTTTCGTCTTGATCCCGGGGCAGATTGTGAGTAAAAGGCGCCCACCGACACAGCCAATCGATCCGCCCGTTTGCGTGCGTCAGTCATGGATCGAAGCTGCCGCTCCGTGGCATGCTTCTCCGCCTTGTCTGCCTCCTCTTGTTCTTGGGGCACATTGTAGCTCGTATTCCGTCTCAAAACTGGCCTGGGCATTCTTGGGACTGGGCAAGGTTCTCCAGATTTGGTCGGTGTCAGGACCGGTGACGTCTGCTGCTCGTGAAAGTAGTGCTCCTCCTCTCCAGTCAGCAGCACCTTGTTTAAGGCGAGTCTCAATTCCTGAGCATCCGGGGCGCCGGGGGGAGTGAATTGCAGGCCGGGAGATGCCTGGGGTGAATGATGGATATATCCAGGCGAGCCAGCGCTCAAGAGCCAGTCACCACTGCCGGGAGAGGCAATGGGTCTGCCGATTGGGCCAGCCGAGAGGTTTGCTGATGACCTCTCCGACTCCCGCCTGGATTCATCTTCGCTCCAGACGACGCGCTTCTTGCCTTTACGGCCTGGTGTAGGGATATCGGCCACTTCAGCGTAATCCTTGGGGTCTGTTGACATTGTTGTGGAGTGCCGACTGCCAGTGCGGCCGGCTCTGAGACCTGTCTCAGGGTGTAGGGAAAGGCTTCGAGCCAGAGAAAGGGAGATGATGTTGCATAGTCTTGAAGGAGACGGCTACCACGGCTGCGTGACATGTAAATAAGAGAGAAAAAAGCTTAAAGATGGGTAATGGCCGGTCGAGGAGGGTCGGATCTCTGGCAGGTCTGGAATGTCCACTCCCTCCCCCCTTGTGCGTGGTGATCCATCCTTGATAGCGGTTCGGGTCCCCCATGTCAGCGAGCAAAGCTTGTCTGGGTCCCGGACCCAGTTAGATTTGCAATTACAGCCACGATGGCGAGACGGAGGGTGGGGGGGATACCGGCGAGGAATCTAACCTTGCCAACGTCCGCATGCCAAAGGTGAAGAAGGCGGCTTGCAAAGATCGAGTAACTTGGGGCGGACGCCGTCGCCCTGCTCCATCCCCCCGTGCCGTGACTCCATCCATGTTCGCCATAGTTGCCATCAGAGTTTGCTGGGCTGGCCACGATCGGCTCGCCTTCCGTGATCATCGGAGCTTCTTCATCTGATCGTTGCGTCGTTGCCACTCCATCAGCTTATCCCGACCTGAGTCTCTCGGTCCGTTGGCAGCCATGGAATCTTGCTTGGCTGCAAGCCCGCCGAGTTTAGTCTGTCGGTAGTTTGAGCGCCGCCGGCCATCGGGGGCGCATAAAGAGCAAGAATACGAAATCCACCGCGGGCTAGCGAGAGCGTGATGGAGAGGAGTTTTGCAGGTGGATCTGAAAAGCGGTTCTGATGGCCCAAGATTGTTGGCGATTATGTACATTGGACGACCAGGGACGGCCTTCGGGTTGCCTGTTTGGAGCAGCCGGACGTGGGCTTATCGCACGTGCAGCTGCATCAGGCGAGAGGCGAAATAATTTTCTCCATCAATACTCCGGAAGCATGAGATGGAAAATCCTTCACCTGTACGAATACTGTATATCACCGCATACATGCTTTGGCTTACCAAACTCGCAAATATCATATCACGGTCAATTACACGTCATACCTGTGGAATTCTAAAAGGAGTTGCAGGTTCCGTGTACAATGTCCGGCTTATATCAGGAACGGCAAACGCCATCAACTTTGTGGTGGCGAGCATGACTTTTGTTTGCGCAATCCGCACCACTTTTTTTCCCCTCCCATTGTCCTTCAGCCAGCCCTGTCAGGTACACTAACAAACTAAGAAACGCCCTGGCTTGAAAGATTCAGCTAATCTTACTTTGGCTCGCCTCGATAAGAATCTGCCAGGGGGCCCCAACAACTGCCGCCACATGGGAGGCCAGCATAGGCCAGCATAGGCCCAGGACAACTTCTCGAATGGTTCCATCTGTCATCTTGAGACGGGAATCAACCTATCGGAAGATACCCTGAAGCTTATCTGTGGCCGTTAGTGCCCAGATATCAGGAGCAATATCATGCAAAACTCTGCATCGCTCACACCGAACCCTGACTCTGGGCTATCGCCGAGTCAGCGTGCGACGGCCGCTGAGACCACTGCTCGCACCTTGATATCCCGAGTTGCTGCCTAACAGATAGTACATAGTAGATAGGCCTAGCTCTCAGCTCAGACGAGCCCAAAAGCAAGGAACAGGACTTTGCTGATCCCGGCCCAAGCTCCTTCAGGGACCCTGGACGGACCGAGGCCGGAAAGCTTAGCACGAAGCACACATCACGGAATGAACCCACAAAGGGCCCACGTTGGCGGCTGGGAGGAGATCAGGAATCTCGTCTCGCTTGGACAATCACGCTGCTAAGCCAGCCAGCTTGCGCGTGCACTTTATCTGGATATTAATAGCAACCGCCATAAAGCTTAGTTTATCGGAGTCGATTCATCCTAGGGCCATCCAGTCTGGCTGTTGGAGACTCGTATTCACAGATACTGGAGCTCGATAGGAGCTCCAAGTTGTGGAACTGCCATGGACGGGACCATCTCAGGGTCTCGGCTGCATCTACTCTTTAGACAGGTCGTTTCATGTAAACGGGTGTGTCTGTGTGAGTCTGAAACATTATGAATGTAAGTAGCTCATGCGTCGAGTCGGTGAGTGCTTCGCATATACAAAGTACGAGATATGTGACTTGCAACCCGACCCTTTTCTGCCCAGGTTTTGAATGGTGGACATATCGGCGGCTCCATGCTAATTCACGACAGATCGAATCTCTCTGAGATGCATCAATGTCACAAGTACATTGTGTTTGCATAACCGGACATGTAGACGTCATCTTCATTTGCATGCTACAATGTTCCTGTCTCTGTTCCTGAAACCTGCTCGGGATCCAAAGCCACCGACGATCTTGTCTAATTTGACCCGCATATACGTCGCACCCATGTGTTCCATATTTCCCTTGACAGCTTGACAGTTTGCTCGCTTGTCTTCGTTTCAATCTCAGATGTCTTGCTTTCCGACGACTCTGTCATCTATCATGGCGTATAACCTGTAGCGAAATCAGGATCTGCCAATTCCAATGATGAATTGTTTAATACTGACTCCAATGATCGTCAGGGGGACTGTTTCTTTTCTTTTTCCTTTTCCCCTTGAAAAACACTTGACTATGACTCGAGACTGTAGTTTCTGTTGAAGAATCCTGAGTCGCACACAAATTCTCCTCCTCCTCAGCGACACAGATCTTACGCGTAAGCGCTGGTCTGGCTCTCACAATACTCAAAGAATTTCGTCGCCTTGGTAGGCTCTTCTCCTTGCGTGGAAGCCAAGTGTTCATCAATGTCAGGACGAGTCGAGCCAAAGCGACCCCAGGGAATGACAAACCGTCCGTTGTCCTCTGGCTTGACGTCTGGAGACAAGCCAGCCCACAATTCTGTGTAGGCGCCAAAGATGGGATCGTGAAGGAGCGGTATCTGACTCGAGCGTTAAAAAGAGTTGCACTTTATTTGGTCCTGTAATATGCAAAATACTTACAATCGGATAGTATTCCCACGCAGCCATGTCGCGCTGCAGAGGCGTCTTGAGGTTGCCGGGGTTGGCAGCCTTTGAAGGAGAGGAGTAGTCAGTATAACGAAAGGTGTTGAAAAACAGTGATGGGCTTCCTTACCAAGTGGAAAATTCCCTTTTCAGCATCTCGCTTGGCCCATTCACTGCAAATAAAGAGATTTCCAGTCTTGCTAACTGCATATCTAACATTGATGTCGGGAAACTTGTTCTTGTAATCGAGATTGTCAAGATCAATGCCCCCTTTGGGTGCCATGAGTTGGATCACGATCGATCCTAGCCAAACAACGCGGACGCTTCCTGCTGGCAAGGATTTGGCTGTTGATTCAAGAAGTGGGTGGAGCAGCTTTGTGAAGAGGAAGGGACCAAGACAATTGACAGCGAGCATCAGCTCATGCTCCTGGATGAAGACTGTCAGATGACCTCGTACTAAGCCGTGTCTCGTGTCGAGAGCATGTAAATGCGACATACCTGTTTCGATCTGGTGGGTGAGTTCTTGGGCAACCGCATGACTCCTGCATTGTTCCAGAGATTGTCGAGCCGAGTCTCCTTTGCAAGGAAAGCATCTGCGCTGGCCTTGATGGAAGATAAATCGGCCAAATCGAGCAGCAAGAACTCTAGCCTCCCTGTGGCGTCTGGATGAGCTGCCTTAATTGTCTTGATTGCGTCTTGGCCGGCATCTTCACGGCGACCGGCAATGTATACGACTGCGTTTTTCGCATACAAGATTTTGGCGAGCTGGTAGCCCACGCCCGAATATCCACCAGTTACAATAACGACCTGCCACTCGAGAAATCGGTGTAAATACGATGGATCCAAAGTTTACGCATTAAAGAGAAGGGTTGCTGTGCTTGTGCTGACCTTTCCAGAGAGATCTCCCAGCTGCTTCTCGGTAAAGGTAGGCTTCGGAGGCCAACCCTGGGTTAAGAGGCTACCGATGCCTTGAAACATGGTGGCGAAATGAGCAAGAGTTGCGGCGCTGTCTGACTGTTGAATGCTGCAATCGACACAATGAGTTGAGGAAAAGCGCTCAACTGAATTGCACAGCTTTATTTGCGTAGATGGTAACGAATCGAGGGGAGCTGGGAAGAAGACAAGAATCACGCAAGGTTATATATTGCGCTATTGATCCATTAGTCAAGTCGTACAAGGTATCCAATATGCACCCAAGACTCCACTGGGTCCTCTGTGTTTCGATCTTTAGTTTACAACGTGGGCAGCCACCCATGCAATCCACGGGAAGCTTAGCTCTGGACCATTTTGAGGAGTCCTTGCATGGTCACAAATCTATTTTGAGGAGCTGCATTTAAATCGCAGCTTTGAGACGACAACTCTCGAGTTTGACGGTGCTTCTCTCAGCTTGTTCGTGGCGGGTAGATGTTTGTGAGCATCAATGTTCACCCACAGCTTCCATCTCGTATCACGCACAAATTGTCTTGTTTCTTTTTTTTTGTATACGAGTTATCATTCATTAAAGCGGACTGACGGCCGAAAACCGTCTCTCCTCAGGCTTCAATATCATCCGCCCCAGACAGACGATTCAGGCGAACCTCCAGCTGCCCCCCCCCCCCCCCCACCCGCCGGCACCAAGTAGCCGAAGGACGCCAGATTCGCAATCTCACAGCGGAAAAGTAGCCCACGATCGCTGAGAGGCTGGTTCGGATGGCGGGCATTTTCATTGGTCCGCGGGCTAGCTACAGGCGGAAGTTGGAGTGCCTGGCTATTTGCGAGCCTTGCCCAAGAGAGCTACTTTCTTGTCATCAATTCGGCAATGCTTGTTTGTACGACGATGATGACGCCTGATTATACGGAGTAGAGGATAGAGCACTTTGGGAGATGTTGTCGGTAGTTGATGATGAGAAAAGGGTTGACAATGACGGATGATACAACATGACTCCGACCAAACCTTGCGGCAATTGACATTCTTTCAGCTTCTATAGTACGAGGAGTTATTAGGCTATTCATCATCAGCGGAGAAGCCTCCATCACACACTCCGCAAGCCGTTGTTATTGAGGCCTATCCTTATCCTAGTTTCCTCGCATACAGTTCAGAGGGTTGTAGTCTTTGATCTTGTTATCAACTATTGGGATAAAGTTACCGTGCATACAGTTTACTTACCATCAACACTCCCCAACTAACAAGGTGCCGGAATGGCGGAAAAGCAGGCCGCTTGCTTGGCACGGCTCCGCCCGTTGGACGAAATAAGCATAAGACGATCCGTGCCTCGTTGTTTGATTCATCGCTTACTGCTGACCAACTTGCGTACCGTAATGTACGAGTGTATCCGCTCCGCTGGATCCCAAAGCTTCCCCCGAGTTTGGATTTCCGTGTCCTTTTTGGACTCTAGTGCAGCGGCATGTGAAGCGTCAAGTGCCGAGCGCTAATTGGGGTATAAGAAGGACTGCACGCTCTTTTTATTCGGGACTCACAGCAAATCGTGCAGGTTACCAAGCTTCAGCTGCTGCTTGATTGTTACTTGTATCATTGAGATCTGCAGGTTTAGATCATGGTGATGGAGTGCTGCTTTTATGTACAAGTGTAGTGTGTGATTGATAACACCATCACGACTACAGGTATACGTATGACTTCATTCAATGTTGTAGACGGAGAAGGCAAAGAAAGAAGGCATTAGTCCAGTCATGTAGATTTTCGCATCATGATATGACCTGCTCCGTCACATCTACATGTATACGCACCGCAAAAAGTTGCACCATAAAACTTGTTGGGACGGATTGAGCTGTCTGAGACAAAAGCGCCCAAAATGCCCAAATGATTCGCCAAGTCGGATACACGACAATCATCTGTCCATTGGCCTCTTCCCTATCAGTGCTACACTGCATCTCCAACACTAACCCGTTCCTCCCCTAGTTTTCGGATAGTCGCTGGTTTCATTCCATCCCTCTCTGCTCTTGTTCCTCACAATGAGCCGGTCCCAACAGCTCCCCGCATGGATAGGCCCGGCATGTGAATGAAGCCTCAACAAATCAGCGTCATTGCAGACTGTGGGTAGGGCCGGGCTCCATACTGGACTTGTCCTAGGTAGATGGTAAATGTCCAAAACCCGCATGCATCTTGCTTGCTCTCTCTTCTCCCGCCCTTTCGCATCGCGCAAATTGCCTCTGCAAACAGCAACTCGGGGACGCCAAGTTCCTGCAGCTACACCGCATGCCAGTAGTAAAGTGACACGTTGGATGTCTTAGACGTCATGTGATTTGGCAAATCGTATTCAGCGTATCCAAACGGTCTCAAATGTAGACTATAACTCGAGGATTTTCCCCCGTGGTTGGCTCTTGTAGTGGTCGTCCTTGTTGATAACACCCCCAATAACAATCACACAATCCACCATGACTTCCTGGTTCCCCGACCCAAGACGAATCGTCACCGGCCACAACTCAGAGGGCAAGGCCGTTGTTGTTGCCGACGGCACGATCCCATGCCAGCCGACACCGATAGGGGCCAACTTTGCCGTGTTATTCGAAACTCACGAGTTCCCCGTGTCCAACGATGGATGGGAGGACCCAACCAAGGTCCGGACCACGGATTTGGCCAATGGCAAGGGAATCGTCCTGCGAGTCGTAGACATCCCGCCGAATGTGGACAAGGCAGGGGTACGATTTACATGGAACCCTGGAATTGGGAATTGGTGGGTGTGGTTGATGCTGAGAATGTTTACAGATGTTGTTCCATCGAACCGAATCGCTGGATTTCGGCATTCTGTTTAGTGGAGAAGTTATCTGGTATGCTGCATCTCTGCGAGATTTTGAATGTGAGATTGGAGTCGATATACTGACGTCCTCGTTTAGCCACCTCGACGATGATGTCGAAATCCACATGAAGCCGGGTGATGTCTGCGTCCAGCGCGGCACAATCCACGGCTGGTCAAACAGCACAGACAAGCCGGCACGTATTTACTTTATCTTATCCGGTAAGAACTACCTCATTTGTATCCATCTATCGTGGGGTGACGGGAGAAACTCATGGTTCAATAGCTGCCAAACCCGTCACCGTCAACGGGCAATCATTGACAGCGGCCGGTTACTCCAAGCATGAAATCGAGTCTGGAGGTGAAATTACAAAGTAGAACGTATTGCCGGATAACGGCTCTCGAGGAATGGAGAAGAGCATACCGTTTTCTTTTCTTTTGGATATATAAGTTGACTAGACAATGGCGCGAGAAACATGAATATTCGGGGCTGCGGAATCTCATGATGTGAGGTATAAACGAGGATATTTCTTAACAATGCGTTGTATTGAAACGAAAACATTAGTTCAAGTACTGCTTCTAAGCATGTCGCTGATTAAGATGGGAATAAAACAATATGGAATTTGTCCGCCCCTAGATTCTCGCCATCACGCAGACAGCAAAAAGTCCTCCATATGCTGCAAATACTTGTACAGCCCAACATCAACTCCATTATCCATCGTATCCTCGGCAAACCTGACCATCTGCAGAGCCTTGGGAAAGTCCTCTTCCGACGGAAAGTGACCGCTCGAAAGAGAATGCTGAATCGTCAGCGCTATTCGAAGATAGGTCCGCGGTTTTCCGGCAAACAACTGAGCCCATTTATTCTTCGGCCCCTTGTCCCTCTCCTGGATCTTGCCCCCGGGCGGGAAGCTGGATAAAAGTTCGGGCGGGAAGCATGTGTCTGTTAGCTGCTCCAGTTGGGCAATCTCGACGGATTCCGTTGTTTGGATGTGTGCGATGATTTGTTTGATGAACTTGAGGACGTTGTTGGCATTTTCGTGGAGGCTTCGGAACTTGTTCATGACGTTTGTGTAGACCATTAAGTCACGCTTGTTGTCTGCGGCGAGAGTCCCGGTATTGAGTATTTTTGCGTCCAAAACTTGCCATATGAGCGGAATGGCGGAGAAGGTGACGCTGGTAATCTGGGTCAGTATGAAGTTGCGAGTAAAAGAAGACGGCTTGCTTACAATGTGTTTGGCAAGTACTGGACAAGACCTAGACGGGCCAAATGCATAAAGACTCCGGTAATGCCCTTTAGGGCAGAGTCCATCTCCGCTTGCACTTGCAAATCATTCTCCTGAGCATCGGAAGCATGACTAGGATTGGATACGGATAATAACATCATGTGATAACACAAACTTGCTCTCGCAGAACTTTTACATGTGTCAGTCAGCTCGTGGCCTATGCCCTGTTGTTGAAAGTATGTCTTGGACTTACTAGTAGTAGATAAATGTCATCTTGGTAAACATTGTCGATGCCTTGTGGATGCCGATTGATGGCGAGGAAATCTCAAATCGTTCCTTTGTTTTGCGGTACCAAATATCCAACAGCTGGAGAGTTTCAACGCAAGTATCAGATTCCCTCTGAATGTCCGCATCTGAGTTGACAATCTTGAGGCCTGACGCAGGGTAGAGAATAACAAGAGCCTTGTTCAACGGGATGATGAGTTCGCAAAAGGCCGACATCATGTGCGCCAAAATCTGCTTCGTCGGCCTATCGTATACCGTGGAGACCCCTAGCTCATCCGTGAAGTCGGCGAGGTTGAGTCCTGGGAGACTAAAGTCGAATTCGTCGCATCCAATGTTTAATGGCCGTCGTAAACTCAAAGACATGACCCTGTCTCGCAATATGCAGGCCCACCAGAGTCGTTTGAGGATGAGCTTTGAGGGGTTGTCATCGCTGAGGGCGTAGTACTGATCTGCTCGAGCACATCGAGCGTAGTGAACTGCGTTTACCATCCAGTATGTGTTTGTCGTGTCGCTTGGCGCAGGCGAGTGGTAGGTTAGCATGACGGCTACTTGGGCATTGACAACATTGTTTCTGTGTATGTCGAACTGCATCATTGTCTATATTGTAAAAGAATTTGTTAAAATCAATCTCTTATTGCCCTAGGTATAGACTCTCTAACCTTTGCTAACGTGTAAAGCTCGGTATGAGCCGATTGTACGCTGCTATATCCAAGGCTGAGCAGTGTTGACGGCGAAACGTACTGCGGACAAGTTAATCTTGGTTCACAAATGTTGAAGCGATGGATGGGCTTACGGGGGATGAGATGAATAGTATAGCCCGAATCAAGAGAAGGGGAATGCGGGCCTCTGCTGCCCAGAACTCTGCCTCGCTGAGCAGAGGGATGATGGGGTGGACATGTGAAAAGTACTGATGAAAGAACTCTTCTAGTAACGTGTCCGAAGGCAGAGAGAGACAGCCTTTTTCTGTCAAGTACTTTACATCGGTATGGCTAAGCTGATTGAGGTAACCGGGATCGACAAAATAATAGTTGGTGTAAGGTACGGAACGCGCAGGTGGCTGCAACCCGAAGATGGTGGTTTTGTCGTAATCAAGCCCCCAAGGGCTGCCAAGACCATCGAGGCTGGGTCGCCGTCCAATTTGACTTGGGTCGATGGTGCCATCAGTAAAGGTGAAGTTGTGTTTGGAGGCCTCGGTGTGAGAGTCTGAATCATCCTGCTGAAAGACCGGTATTGTGGATGGGGCTGTCCTAGATGGCGGACTAGAAGACGAGGATGGCGTGTGTGTGTGATGACTCTTTACTTCTGTCTGTGCCGTTGGAGCTGAGTGGACGTGACGTGAAGGCCTCAGCTTCTCTTCCGCCAGAGACCGAGACTGGTCTAGGCACTCCTTTTCCTCTTGTTCCATGACCCGCTTCACGCGTTGTTCCCTTTGACAAGATAAGACGAATTAGCACGGATGGGATATGCTCTCCACATGTCATGTCAACGTACCATTTCCGCTTCCGCGGTGTGACCTTGCAATTGGCCGAATCCAGCCGACAGTTTGTACAGGGAAAGCCAGTCACCACCACATCACACCTCACCTTGCGTATTCTGCAGACGGTACAGGCATGGCTTGCCCGGAGCCGAGTCCGTGATAGCGGGGAGCCGGGACCTGAGGCCTCTTCGTCTGACTTGGACGAACTCATTGCCTCCACTCGGCTTCCGGATTATGGTGAATCAAAGGGCACTTTTATATTGTCAGCCTTGCAGGTTGAAGACTGCTGTTGGTTCGCCTTTGCCTCAATGTGGCGATACGATACGGGAGCAGCCTCGAGTGGGTTTGAGATGAGAGATTGCAGATAAGAGATGCGAAATTAAACAGATTCTTGGTTGGTTCGTGAGAGCCGAAGAATCGTGGGGAAAAGATCCAGGCAAAATGGTAAACGGCCTCCCAGTTATTTTTCACTTTGCTTCTGCTCCAGCTTGTTTGTTAATCATTCTCTCGGCTTCGGCTGATGGAGACTTGGGGAATGGACAAGTTCCCCGGCATTTCTGGCCAATCGGAACCGCGCGATTTACCCTCGGCCAATTTCGATAAGCCGGATACGGAAGTACACAAGTATCTTTGGCCTCTTCCCCGGAACTCGTGTGAATCTGGAGAAACGCCATGCTCCAGACTATGGGGGATTACGTACTTGTAGCCTTAGTCAAAGAAACAGGAGAGACTACGGTGAGTAATGAATGTCTTTGTCATCGTTTTGGATTTTATACCGAGTATTCTATGCAGGAAACTGTACCTTTGCACGTGCATTTGCGCCTGGGCTTCCTCGAATAACCAGGCTTCAGATTCTTTGAGAAACTCACACCATCACACCAAATCGAATACTAGTCACACATAACGAGAGACGCAGCCTTTGATACAATTGCTTAACATACCTACATATGTGTACAAATTTCACACCTTGTATCCAATAATCTCCTCATTCTGCTTAGAACTTGGCGGCGTCAAAGTTGCGCACAAAGTTGTAGTAGAACTTGAGCATCTCAATGTGTCCATCAACGCGGGCATGCTCGTCAATAGTGTGAATGTTGTTCTCGGCGTGGTATCGATCAGGCGTGAAGCGCCAAATGTTGTCCGAAAGACCTGCCATTAATCATCAGTAAAATTCAATCACAACTCCCTCCAAAGTCATCGCATAGCTTACCAATGTAATGACGGGTGTCAGTGTTGCCCGTCATAATCTCTCCAGTAGGAACCACGGTTCCGTTGTCGAAAGCAAAAGTGTGTCGAACAGTGCCGGCAAAAACATCCCAAGCAGCGCCGCTGGTGGGGGGAGATGGGGCTGGGGGTGAGATTTGCCATTAGTTGACAGGATCAAGGTGCCCTTGTAGTCGATGACCTCGTGCGACTCGACCTCCTCCTCCTCGGATTCCAGGCCGGCGACGTATTTCTGGTATTCCTCGTCTCCCTCGTAAGGCTTGAGGGTCAGGCCGTATTTCTTGATGATGTTGCGAACACGTCGAACAGCATTGTGCTGAACTTCGGCAAGGCTGTTTTGGTGAGCGACTCGGTAGTTGACGCCAAGAACAGTCTTCTCCGGCATGGCGTTCATCTTTTGTCCGCCGTTGATCACGTCGACAGCCTGCGAGGTCTGAACAATGTACTGGGTGTTTCGGCCCGCCCTGACCAGGAAATGCGTGATGCCTTCCAAATCACCCCGTTGAACCAGCTTGGTAAGGTCGGGGTAGGCTTCGGGTGAGTAGCGCGCTTGGCATTTGAGGTGGTTGTGTACCGGGCCATCCTCAATCAGGCCAGCCTTGAACGGACGCGACTCGAGCTCGGTGATGATTTCAGCAATGATGCCAATGCCCGTGTGGGGGAAAGGAATGGAGCTGTGGCCGCCGACAACGTCCAGCTCGAAGAAGATGTCGATGTGGCCCTTTTCTGACACGGCCGGGAGAACGTAGAGGGTGTTGCCAACCTCCTGCAAGCCAAGGCCTCCTTCATCCAGGATAGCAGCGAAACTGTCCTTGCCGTACCGCTCCTTGAGAAGAGGTGCAATCTTGCCGGCGCCGCGGAAGCCAGAGCACTCCTCGTCGAATCCAAAGGCGAGCACAAACGTGCGCTTCGGGACCCAGTCGCTGTTAGACAACAGTGACTCGAATGCTGACAAGACTGCTGTGAGACTGTTCTTGTCGTCTGAGACTCCTCGTCCCCAGATGTACTCGCCATCATACACGGCATCAAAGGGAGGGTAAGTCCACGTCGATGGATCGGCAACCGGGACGACATCTTGGTGGGCCATCAGTAGCACCGGCTTGAGGGACTCGTCTGAACCCTGGATAGTGTAAAGAAGGCCGAGAGTGTTGACTTTCTCCAATGTAGCCCGCTTGTGCCTGCTGGTTGTTAGAAGTTTGGTTAGAACGCGACTGAGAGTACACCCTGCTCACACGACGGGGAATGTCTCTTTCAAGACATCGTGAAGTTTGTAAAAAGGCGTCCAGCGCTCATCGTCACCGACGTCGCGCAGGTCGTCATAAGACACGGATGGGACTTGGACAATGGCCTGAAGGCGCTTGATCTGCTGGTCGCGTGCCGATTTGGAAGAGAAGAGCTCGCTGGCCGAAGGCAATCCGTCGCCTGTCGGATCCAGAACCGGAGGCAAATCGCACTGATACTTGGACGGCGTGATGGAGCCGAGCGGTGCTTGGCCGTAGCCTCCAGCTGGGGCCGCGATGTAGGCGGAAGCACCAGCGACGCCGGCCAGGAGCATGGACAGCTTAGCCATTGCCATTGTGAAGATGCGAATATCGGCAGCCAGTGATTCGCGGATTTCAAGCAAAGAACAGGGACAGAAGAGCGAAGAAAGTGGTCAAGACAAGACGGGATCGAGCTCGGTTTATCAGTGCTCCGAAGAGCTTCAAGCCGAGCTGCACATCCCGCCACCATAGCTAGGCCCCTTGCATATTACGTCTTAGTGTAGGCCGAATTGGGGTCGGGGAAAAAAGTACCTTGTCTGTTTCTGAATAATTGGAGACACAGGGCGATGCAAGAGGCAAGCGATTCGATTCGTACAGTGCTCAACCTACACGAGTAGGTAAGAACTGAAGGAGATGTTGATAATTCTTTTCTTTATTGTTAGATGGACGATATGTTGTGGGTGATGTTCTCCCAATATGCAATCTACTCCCAATGCTTCTTATTCGTTTGCAGTCTTGGGATTAAGACATCACCTATGCTGGTGGATATGGGCCGCGATGTCGGCCAAGGCTCTTATCTCGCAATGACGGATCCTTTTAACGTGCTTCTGGCCCGTCTCTTGTTCAAACAGTAGCGCATTGACTGGGATTACGGACGTTGGATGTGATTGAATGGATAAAATGCCTGCGGGACTAGCACCGCCGGTTAGTGGAATCGGTTCCCTGTTCCGACAATTCGTGCCGTCAACTTATCTGCGTACAAGGAATAGAGGTGCCTCCGGGCGGGATCCGTGAGGCCATAGCCTACGGGGATGACTTGATGGGCGGGCAGCTCTAGCTTGTGTGGAATGGCCGGAAATAGAAGCTATTCCCGTGGTGAGACGCTTAATCGTACGCCATATTTTTCAAGTCTTGTAAGAACTGATTATAGAGAAACAACCTCAAAACGTCTGTAAATCCATAATTGAAGGGCCTGCGATAAACTCCATAAGGCGAGACAAAGCCAATCTGGTTGTAAAGCTACAAGAACGATATGCTGGAATCCTTACAATGCTCAAGTATCCACAAGATCATCAGTGCGTGTATTAATCTTCAACCTTGATCCAACAACTCGACAGTTTTTACAGGAATAACCCCAAGCTTTAAAGCTCAAGCAACAACATTTTCTAGACACTGTCAAATGAATCAAAGAAGAAATACATAAGTGCCAAGTAGGGAGCATAGCTTCATGCCGTGACCTCAACTTTACATTAAAAGTCACGCCGGAAGATGTCGCCAAGTCGCTGAGTATGCGAAACGTGAGCCAGAAGGGCGGTACAACTATTGCTCTTATCATTGCTATTCTCGTCTTCGAGTCTGCCGCTGTGCGCAATGTTTCGGGAGTGCTGGAAGGACATGGTCTCTCAGGTAGGCAAATTCGCGCTGTTATTGTCGGAGCTCAGAGTACATTATTCGAACAGCTAAGCAACTATATGAAGATGTGTGTCATTCTTGTCATAACGGAAGCAATTCAGACTGCATTTATCCTGGTTATTGTGTCTGGGGCAGTTATTATAGTCTCAAGCGTTGCGATGAAGAGGGAGAAGTTGTTTGGAAAGATTGTGGTTGTTGGCTAGAATCTTTGCCACATAAGAAAACTCACTCTTGCCGAAAGCATAAAGTATACCATCCCAATCGTAAAGACAGTCGTGTGCAACATTAACGGGTTGGTGGTGGATGAAAAAGGCAGACATTTGGACTTGTCAATGAAGATGCAACAATGAGCGGGGAGAAACGTTGTAACAACCTTGGTGATGGGGAAGAATTCCTTTCAGTCGTGTATTGAGATATAATTCAGTTGGTAACCATATGTGAATGTTGGCTACAAGTCACCTGCAGTTACAGAGGAGTTACTCAAAAAGCACGAATTCAAGTAACACATGCAGCATTACCCTGAATTTTCCGAGCGTTTAGCTTTGCAAGATGCGGTTCCCACTTCTCTACCCAATCCTTGAGCTCTTGAGGTGACCGCGGAAGCAAGATTTCCAAGAACTGATAAAAGTCTGTATTGTCTGCCTCTCTGGCTTGTTCTTCCACTTGCCCAGAGGCGTGCTGCTCAGGTACCGCAAGGCTTGGGTCAGGATGATGACTTATGCCAGACACAGGCCCTGTTCTTGTCAGTCACTCGAGACAAATCTGCCGCAAGTCGGAGGATATTCACATGGCACCGTTATCCTCTGGCCCCTTGGGTATTACAACGCGACAACTTCGTCGTGGCCGTCTACGTTGATGACATCGTGGGCGTGGACGTGGAGTCGTGAGGTAGGCAGGCACCTAGAACACAAGAGCAAATTTATTACCGAAATTAAAACACTCTACAAAAAACAAGGTAGTAAAAAGAAAAAAGAAAAAAAGGAAACCCCAAAAACAAACTACTTTGACAAAACTCGCGCCGACTCCTCGGCCACCACCATCTTCTGCAGCATCAGCCGCCCATCCGAGCCCGCGGCTCCCTTGCCCAAAACCGACTCTGCAAACATCCGAAGTTGCATCGTCATGATGGCATCTTCGTACACAACCACAATCTCAATGTCCCGGGTCATGGCGTGGAGGTCGTGGTAGTTGTCCTGCCGTTTGTCGATGCCCTTGGTAAGGCACTCGACACGCTTCTGGTCAGACCACCAAGGGGGCATCAAGCCCTTGGCTTCGGCTTGGTACAAGAAGCGACGAAATGCCGGGCAAGAACTTACACGACCGCTGTAAACGCTGTCGTTGTTCGTCATGCCGCCGTAGGTGAAGTCGTCGGCCTCTCGGAGCCGGAAGGCGTCGATGAGGAGGGCATACACGTCTTGCTTGTGGCGATCGTGCAGCCAGATGCCCTTGGCGAGGCGGGCAAATGGGGTAGTGATGTGCGTCTTGAGAAACGGCACACGGTGAGGCTTTGCCAGAGTGTCAAGAGGAAGGACGCTGGGATTGACACAAAACAGATTCCTGTGGGCCATCCAGTCTGTGAGTTGGCATTCCACGCTGCAGTATTCAACAGCCTCGCAGTTGAGGCAGGATCGTAGGGTTAATGCAGGTTCGGTGATGGCAGGGTCATGTTGGCATCGAGCACATGCAGCGTGAGGAGTAATCTTCTCGGGGGAATCTTCTCGGCCACCAGAGCTGGATCCCTTCTTGCCCTTTGCGAGTTTGGCGTAGGCGTTTGTGTCGACATTGTGTTTGATGACCTTGAGGAAGGGGGGAGTCTGGTTGGATGACACAGTGTCTACCAGCGCTTCGATGAGCTGGAGCGCCTCGATGATGGTTTTGACGGAGATGTTCAATCCAGACAGAAGAAGGGCTTCAACAACCGTAATGGTGGGCGTGAGAGCGGACTCTAGCTCGAGTAGATTCATGGCAGAAGTGATTTCATCTTGGTCATCAGGGACATTCTGCATGGTAGAACTACCCTGCTCTTGATTGCTGAACATGGATGAAGCTGCGGAAGCTACTTCATGATAACCAGAAGACGCGGATGAGGCAGTAGAAGTCTGTTCTTGGTGATCGGGCACGTTGCTACCGACGGTAGTCTCTTCTTCTCGAAGATCAGACATAATGACCGTGGCTAAAGGTGTCTTCTTCTTGATGAGCAGGTGTTTGTTGACGAAGGTCTGCCGATGGGCGTTGGATCTTGGGAGAAAGAACTGCTAATTTCCAGGGTTACTACGCGTACTAGGGATATTCGTGTGCAGCTAGATCTTACCTGAAATCCTGAGGCTAGTAGATGTTATGATATCTTAGATAGGCTCCAAGATGATGCAAAGTGCAGAACGGGAATCCTCAAGAGTTGAAGAAGGGCAAGTTGAGGTAATGAACTTTGGTGCAGAACTTGAGAAAGGTGGCAGTAGAATTCCGAGAGAAGAGGGACTGAAATAAAAGGGAAAAGGATTCTGCACTTTAGTAGTTGAAAAACAAGGGAGAAAAGTGAGAGCAAAGTGATTGGGCAAACAGCCGGCTGCCAGTCTACATTTCAAAAGGGGGGAGAGGGGGCACCAGCCGGCCAATGGCCTCTGTACCTATAGGACTCACAATCCATAATTGAAAATAAAAACCAAACTGCTTCATAGCTAACAGCAATAATTGATTTAACTCAAGAATCAAGATATTGATATACTATGCCTTGGTAGGTATACCTCAGCAATTATATGTCTCAGCAACTACCCTATTCTATTATCTGCATCCTCTTTTATTTTCTTGGGTTCTTTTTATCTTTTGATTTCATGCAGCAAATTTGAATTCATAGAGCAGCTGAAACAATGGACGTCAGCTGCTGGCCCTCTGATTGTTTGGCATATTTAAAACCCACAAATCTTCCACTCGCACAAACGAAACCCTTTCTTTTCAACATCTCAACGCACAAACAAAGCTGCATCAACCATCACCCATGCACCAGACCATCTGACCAAGATTCAAGCCTTGCCACAAATAAGTCGTTTTCCTATTTTCCATTTCCTCTCTCTAGTTTTCTCTAGAAAATCTGCTGGTTGATGATATTCTAGGATGCTTTCTTCATCTTCCTCTTGCTCAACGCGAGAGAATCATTTTTCCATTCTTTTTCGATACGAGCCCAAGTTTCAATCTTCTTGTTAAGTCTTCTCTATCTTCACCATAGTATCTTGTCTTCTTTGTAGTGACACTAGAGTTTAGCCTTGACGATAGCTGCTATTTGAGCTTGGTTCTTACCGACGAAGCAAGAGAAGATACGCCGTCGGCGATCACTGCCGAGCTGGCATCCCTGTGCCGCTACAGATCTCTCAGGACTGAGTCAACTCCTCTTGTTTGCGTGCAGATAATAACATTGAATAGTTTTCCGTCGATGATTCTCCCTCCTCTTCGCACAGCCTTCTACTTTTTACATCGGCTAAGTCCCTCTGATTGCTTGATCTGCTCAGAAAATAACTCGCTCTAGATTTTGAATTGACGTTGTCCTTGTTTTGCTCTGCTGCTAAGTGTCTCTTACCCCAACCCTCTCGTGAACAAACCTAATCACGTTGTCCATGGACAGGAAAAGACCTAGAATGTCTATTGCGATTTCGCTTGCTTTCGCCGTTACTGGCACAAGATGAAGTCGAACCCAACGTTGTTCTCTTTCTCCAAGTAAATCTTCGCTTCTAGATAGCTGTTCATTGTCTTTGCTCTCTACTAATCCTTGATGGCAGCAGCGATAAATCATTCAATGATCAAATTTCCCCCTTTCTCACTCTGTCGTCACATAGCTAACTATTTTGTTAGAAACGACCCCGTATCTCAAATATCCAAGCTTGTCGATTCCCATGTTCTATCACAGAACTACTCCAAGAGCTCAATTCTCTCTCTTTCTCTCCCCAAGTTTCTTGCTAATTCTCTCTAGGATGCAAAGCTGTCTCCACGTACACGATACTTAGCAAATGCCATGGTCAACAGAAGTGGCTCGACTCTATTTCTATCGCCAGTGTCTCACATATTTTCGCCATCTTGACATGGCCGAGTATCCCCTTTTTCAATCCAAATAACCAACATGAGCAGCTGATACTTCATAGCCTTCTTCCGCATGCTTCTCTCCTGATCTCAAGTGTACAAGTGTACAAGTGTACCCACATTACATTTTACACGAAACTCAATTCTTTGTCTTCCGTTCCCTTCTCATTATTGATCAGCGACTGATTCTTCATAGCATCTCCTCTATCCTCATGTGGGTGGGTGGATCGGCGATCACACTTTTTTCTCCAGACTAATTTCAAGTCTCCCTGTCCAAACAAACGAAAGAAAGATTGATTACTGACTTTGGATAGTTTATAT
The DNA here is from genome assembly GCA_001721665.1 of Trichoderma pleuroti. NCBI lineage: Eukaryota > Fungi > Ascomycota > Sordariomycetes > Hypocreales > Hypocreaceae > Trichoderma > Trichoderma pleuroti. The sequence continues at coordinate 31,193 of MDJU01000154.1, forward strand.
ATTCGACGGGGCGTACCTTCATTCAGCTAAGTCACCATGTCCTTTTAGAAAGACAATCAGCTGACTTCTCACAGGCCTTGATCTGTATACGAACGTTTGCTGACTATTGTTCTTTTACCAGGTAATTCGCACGATCGACGATACTTTGAGACCAGCCAACTGTTCATCGACACAGTTCGAAAACGCGAGTAGATAAAACAACCGGCCGGCCGATTCGAGAAACAATATCGAAAAAGATATAGCACTGCGAAAATCCCCCGGTATCGCCGACATACCCAAGCAACCGCCAAACACGATCGAACAAAGATGAAGAGAATCGAAAAAGCATATACAAGCGGAGCGGAAGCGGAGGGTGGTGGCGCCTACGGGCAAATACTCTGGCCAGTTATACCCACGTCTATTCATTGTCCAATTACTAACAACAGCAGGCGTATTTTCCATCGACCCTTTCTCGAAGCCAAAGCACATGAACTCGATGATTTTCCGAAAACAAAGAGGAACGGAAGTGGTGGATGGTGGCGCCTACGGGCATATACACCGGCAAGTTGTCTCCTAATCTAACCCACCACCATAGTCGCTGACTTCGAGCTTGTATGTCTATTTTACCCGTGTTTCAAATGGCAAAGGGCATTGAATACACTCGGGGAGAATTGGAGTATCCCCATGATACTGAAGAATTGGAACAGAAGACAAGGTCCTTTGCCGCTTAGCACCTGCAAGTTCCCCGCTTACGCCTACGTAAATTCTGACAGATGCTAACATTCACTGAGATTTTCGATAGACTTTCCGCTTACTATGCCGAAGTGGAATCACCGATGGCCTGACGCTTCTCCAGTACAAACAGGGATCCGAGAGGCAATGACGCATAGAACACTTCACTTCTTCCATCTACGCCTAGCTAATGTAATAAATAGACAAAATGACTTTAACAGAGGGCAAAAGAGCAACTACACGAGAATTTCTAACCGCCCATCAAGTTGAGAAGGCACGCAAACCACGCTGTACTTGAGGAGCTTATACCATTGATATCCTATCATTTTCATCATTTCAAGACCAGACATGGTGAGTGCAGTCGTCACGATTAATGGTCACAGCCCAGTGTTGTGGTCCTGAATCTCTTTTCATAACAGCTAACAAGACTGTGGCAACTGACATTAACATGTTTTTTCCCGCTGAGATCCCACTTCCGTGAACTGATTTCTTCTCATCCACTCATTGTAAGTCAACGCTCAACGCTTCCTTGCAAACATTTGACTAATTTTCGGGCTCAGCTGCCCGGCGAGTCTGTCCACTTGTCACGTACACCCGTGAGCGAGCTGCCAGAATAGGGTCATCCGATGGCTCAATACCCGGCACGCCAGGCATGACATTATAGACGATGGTGTTCTTCTGAGGAGGGAGGGCTTCCTTGTCGGTAACCTCGGTCAGGGTGAGCACACCAAGCTCCACCAGCTGACGATCCTCTGGCCAGATTTCGTTGCAGTTATCGGTAATGTCACCTTCCCCGGCCACCTGCGCTACCAGCTTGAAGCTAATCGGTCCTTGGGCAAAGACACCAGGTAGCTCTTCAAAGAGGAAATTCGGCCCCTTGGCCTCAAGCTCGCTCTGCGTCAGAAAGTGCCTTCCCGACAACGGAACCCAGCGATATCGTATAAAGGCAGTTTTACCAGCAGCGTTGATAAACTTGAAAGCGTTGATGGAGTAGAACGACTGGGTACCAAAGTTCTTTGGGGGTTTTCGATTCTCTTGCATGAAAGGGAGGGCTTCCGGATGGTCCTTGGCATATTCTTCCAAAGTGCCATCTCTGTAATTGCTGAAGAAGGCAAGAACACCCTCTCCCGTAGAAGCAGGGAATACGGTTGAGGATTGGCAGATGATGTCGGTCTTGACATCATCCCCAATCAAGAATCGCACAGCAAACCCATGAGGATTTGCGTTGGGATCAGTCGCCGGCAAATTCGGGATACCGGTAAAGAGAGAGAATCTAGCAATGACTGGGGTTGAAGGAGATTTGAAGTGAGGTGCAGTGGACCACTCCTTGGCCTCATCAGTTGGAGTAAAGGAGCCTGTGACGAAGATACCTCTGGCATGGGCTATATGAAAAGATGTTGCGATTAGATGTGACTCTGCTTGCTAGCATGAATTCAAACATACACGGTCTGGCGTTGTCAATCTGCCCAAACATGTCCTTGAGGGTGCTGATCAAGTCGAGATGAAGCATGGTGACGGTTGTTTCAATAGTGCTTTGTTGAATGAATGAAGGAAACTGAACATGTTTGGAAACTACTGGGAAACTTGTTCAATCAACTGTCTACTATTTATACCTTGAAGCATAGGGCTGCTAATGATCCCGGTTGCTGACAACTGGATGTATCTGAGTGGCTGAACCATAGTCGCTTGAGCCTCTTAGAGGCGAGCTTGGCATAACTTGCTAGAAGCTTTTTCCGAGGAGCCTCGACGAATTGGAGAAAGAGAACCGCGCCATATGCGGTGCCTTGTTCACAAACACACCAAGCGCTTACCGTAGCGCTCAATACAGTTTCCACCTACGACAAGGCTGGCATGGTGATGGCTATCCGGAAGGCCCACGGATAGCCTTGTGGTGCGATTCCAAATACCCTTGGAACAAATCTGGGTGCTTCTGCCGAGCAGTTTCTGGGGGATGATCCGCAAGCGTCTACGAGTCAGACCTAATGTGTCTGTCGATATCCTCTTTTCCCTCCCATTGTCTCCTTTTTAATGGTTGATGATGGGCTGTTGATGTGGTAAGCGGCGGACCAAGTCCCGGAGCTAGCTATGGGGGATAGTCCGCCGTTCCACATACAAATATTCCAGATCGCTCTAGTAGTTGTTTATGAGCCTACATTGTCTACATCGAACTATTCGACTTGATGGCGCAACTAGAACCGATGGAGCTGAGCAATAGAAATGATTGTTTTGTTTGAACTTGTTTCAATTGGGCTTTTCTGTCAACAATCTTTACCGATACATCTTCTACGAGCATCGACAAAGCCGAACCTGGAATCAGTGCACGATCTGAAAGAGTCCGAAATCGAACCAATGACATGCTTGCAACGCATTAGGGAACGATGGTCTATGCCAAGAGACAAGAGCATCGAGGAGAATGGTTTTCACTGGTTTCCGCGTGCAGGGTACGGCGAGATTTACGCTTCTGACCAACATTCCCAATCGAGAATAAGCAACATCCTTACATCATCGTCATGAGGCAGAGAAACAAGTCAGCAGCAAGGGTCACCAGACTAATTAGCCCAACTTTAATCGCCATCGGACTTTTAGAAAAAAAAAAAAAACTTCAATCTCCCTTTGGACATGATACTAAAAGTTCCACGAGAGCGAACCAACTGGAGCTAGCGTTCCGGATTCAACGAACGCAACTAGAAGGGCGTAGCGGCGGCAGTGTCAGTGTCATTGATGCCAGTTTGACTGACTCAAAAGTACAATCCGACAAGTACGGCAACTCAACGACATCGGTTAAATGGCGGGGGATGAAACTGCACACATGTTCGGTGCAAAAGATGTCGAGCCGTGCTATGCGAGGTAGCGCCAGGGAGTAGCCACGAGTAGGAAATCGATCATGTTGGCATGTTTTGTCAGCATGCTGGCCGTTAGCATGGATTTCCCGGTGGGATGGGGGATGGCGCAAAAGTCTCCGGATAGGATGCTTCGTATTTTAGTAGCAGAATGACGATGGCCTCATCCACTGATAGCAGCGGAGTCGCAGCGCTGTGGTTGATTACGATGGGACTCCATCCAGTGGGTAACAGTGAGTGATGGGCGAGGAGAGCCCTGTAACGTCGGGGTGTCAGTGACAGGCATCAGCGAGCGAGTCCCTGTGCTGACTGTGCTCGCACTGCACTGTATTAACCTCAAGTGTGAATGTAGTAATCATCGAATGCCTGGCTACATGTTGCACCACGCGGTCGGTAGCAGAGCAGCACGGGCTGATGCCGTATGAGACATACAGTCTTCACCGCTGAGGGAATAATGTAATCACCCGTCGAAATCCATCTCAACTACGGAGTAATACACCATCAGGTGCCCTGGTGGTGTTTTGTCTGTTGCCCTCATTATTAACCACCTGCAAAACTAGCTCTTTGGACGCACGTGTCGGAACAACAGCCCAGCCGAAGGCAGAATCCACCGTTTAAGATTATCCCCGGCCGACTTTGCCTCAAGTGGGCAGGCCGCATCACCAGCTCAGCGCCACCCACGCATCACCTTGCCAAGCCAAGAGGCCGCTCGCTTTCTTATTCATCAGACGAAATACGATAAACGTCTTTCTCGTACGTGCCGAGTGCGTTTCTGCTGGGCGGCGCGGCGCCTAATCATGAACCGAGCCCCTTGCAGAACCTGATGCTGTCACGGCGGCCATGGCGGCAAAAAAAGTCCTGCTGGATCCTGCTCGTACTTTCTCGGACAGCGAGAAACCGCGCAGGATGCAGATATCCGATGGCTCCAGGTGAATTGTGCGAATACCTAGTCCGTTTGAAATCGGCAAAGCTTTGCTGAGTAATCGGAGGTTGGAAGAGTCATTCGGTTGACGGCCAGCAGCCCAATGGCTCGATGAGCGGCGGGAGAAGACATCATCACACGGAGCACCGCTAAAGGGGTGTGGAGCGTCGGAATTAAACGACATCATTCGACGGCTGTACGGTGCTGTATGTACATGCGCTATCCATCTGTCCATCCTTGACAACACAACGGAGGTGAGGGACAAGCGAACAAGACGGTGGACGGCACATCTGGGCTTCAACCCAAGGCACTAGGCGAGATCTCAACGAGATCTTGTCGTGACACCGAGATTCGCATCTGGCTGGCTGGGGTGCCAAGCAGATACGGAGACGAACCACCAACAACACAAGATGATTCCTCGGCAGAAAACCCAAATCTATCAAGCGGGCGGATCTTTGGCCAGCAAAGACGCCGGCCATTAGGAGTGCTCGCCCGAGAGGAGCAACACGCGAGTTGGAGCAATGAGGCGCAGATTTCTATCTCCGATTTAGAGCTCGGCCTGGGCACAGACGATAAAAGTCCCACCACGCGGCGAATGGAGCAATTGGTGGAACTTGGCACGGATCAGCATGCATTTGTCGGCAGACGCACCGCGCTGGACTTGGGCGGCTCTTCGGTCGCTCGGCACCATGACGTGAATCCTACAGTGTGTGGAATCATCAGGTGGCAACCCATCTGCGCTGCTACGTACCAGGCTTGCAGGCCTCTTGTTGTTCGTATGGCAGTACGTTGCGCTCCATGGCAGCCTCACGTCTTCAGACGGAAGACGCACTCTAGAGGGCAACAAACCGCCGGGTTCGGGGCTCATCCTACACGTCAAGAGCCGTTCAGCATCCCGGTCCCAGACACATTATCTGGCGTCGTTTCCTCTTCCTTCTCAAAGATAACGTCTGCCGGAAAGAAGACCCATCCTTGGCCTTCTACGGTAGTATCCATCCTGTTATCCAACGCTCCATAGCAGCAACCTATTGGGAAATCGCAGCAGCAACGGATTGGGAAAACGGAGCCGCCGGTGACCCAGTGCTGACTCCGTCATCTTATATCCGAACTGTTCGACCTAGCTGCTTCTTAGCCCGTGGCCGCGGGGGCCTATAAACCCGACGCGCGAAGGATGGAGCAACTAGTAGTGCTAAAGCGCCAACAACGTGGGAAAGGGAAAAAAAGGAAATGATTAATTATCTCTCCGACCTCTTTATTAAATAACGGTTGTGGCGCCCGGTCATACCCATTTACCCTGACTTCCCTTCACCTCGTGGTACACCGGAGCACAACTGCCGCCCTCTCCATCTTGACGAGCTTCGGGAACGAACAGTGATCGATATATCCAACGTCTAGGACTTTGAAGAAAGGAACAAGGGGGCAAGGAAGAAGCTCTCTTGGTGTGATTGTTTACATTGTACAAGTTTCAACCACAGCTCAACGGCGAAATGATACATGAGACCAGGATATCCTCGATAACCCAGTAATCAATACGTTTTCAAAAAGGGCCCCCTTTCATCAACTACTTCGGATCCCAAGGACAGCGCGGTGGAAATAAGAATCTTAGCGGTTGCCGCCACCGTCTCTCCACCATGGGTGCCATCACCCGCATTCTGTCGCGACCGGTGAACAAGCCGTATCGCACAAGGGACCTTCACTCCAACGAGCCTCCCTTCTTAAACGAACATGGCTACGTCGACTTCGCCCCCGGAGATGTCGAGAATCCCAGAAACTGGTCCATGGCCCGGCGGTTCTTCATCACCGCCGCGACCGTCTTCCTCGTCATGAACGCCACGTTTGCTTCCAGCGCCCCCAGTGGCTGCTTCCCGTCCATCTCGAAATCCTTCCACGTCTCCGAGGAGGCCGCTGGCCTGACCATTACTCTCTTCCTGCTGGGATACTGTGCCGGTCCTCTCATCTTCGCCCCCTGAGTGAGCTGTACGGCCGTCGCTGGATCTTCTACAGCACCTTCTCGCTCTACTTGGCCTTCAACTTCCTCTGCGCCTTTGCGCCCAACTTTGGCAGTCTCCTCGTTGGTCGTTTCCTTACAGGCACCTTCGTCTCTGCACCTCTGAGTAACGGCCCCGGTGTCTTGGCCGATCTGTGGAACCCTATTCAGCGTGCAAACGCCATGGGCGGCTTCGCTGCCATGCTCTGGATCGGACCCTCTCTCGGTCCCATCATTGCTGGTTTCCTCGAGCTCAAGAAGGATTGGCAATGGACCTTTTACGTCCTTCTCATGCTTGGCGGTGCCTCTGCGCTCTTCATGCTGACCATTCCCGAGACCCATGCGCCGACTGTCCTGCGCCACAAGGCCAAGCGCATCCGCAAGGCCCAGATTCCCGGCTATGAAAACGTAAAGGCCCAGATCGAAGACAGCAGCCAAAGCCTCGCCAGCGTCTACAGGGTTGCCCTCATCCGCCCATGGATCATTCTTTTCGACCCCATCTCCTTCCTCATCGCCGTCTACCTCTCGGTCGTCTACACCCTCCTCTACATGCTCTTCACCATCTACCCCATCGTCTTCCAGGAGAAGCGTGGCTGGAACGCGGGAGTCGGCGAGCTTCCGTTGCTGGGCACAGTTTTGGGTGCCATGTTGGGCGGCCTCATTGTTCTCATTGACACGCGCCGTCAGCAGAAGAAGGTTGACACCGGCGTGAAGCAAATGCACGAGATGACGCCCGAAGACCGTCTCCCCCTTGCCATCACCGGCGGCATCACCTTTGCAGTGGCCATGTTCTGGTTCGCTTGGTCAGCCAACTTCAAGTATGTACCCCCTCCCTCTCTTCATTCATATGAACGTGACAAAAAGAAAGAATGATTGACTAACAACTCTCCGCTACAGCTCCGTCCACTGGATCGTCCCCACCATTGCCGGAGGCTTCCTCTCCACCGCCCTCCTGCTCCTCTTCGTCGGCTTCCTCAACTACCTCGTCGACGCCTACCTCATGTACGCCGCCTCCGCCATCGCCGCAAACACAATCATGCGATCCGCCTGCGGCGCCGCGGCGCCCCTCTTCACCGTCCAAATGTTCCACTCCATGGGCGTCGGCGGCGGCGGCTCCCTCGTCGGCGGTGTCGCCGCCGTCCTCGCCATCATCCCCTTCATGTTCTACAAATACGGCGCCGCCATCCGCGCCCGCAGCCGCTTCAACCCAAAGGGCTTCAAGCCCCCCGCAAAGGACGTCGAGGCCGCCCCCACTGGCGTCGTCGAGGACCCCAACGAGGGCGAGTCGGAAGACACCGAGTCCGACTCGAGTGCCAGCACCATGGCTGGCGATGAGAGCGGAGAGAAGAGCGCCGATGAGAAACATGCTAGCCACGGCCACAGCCACAAGCGAGAAGAGGCCGGTGAGCACACGGAAGCTTCCGCTTCCACCGAAAAGGTCAAGTCGGAAGAATCAGTGTAAAGGAAAAGAAAAGAAAAGGGATAAAAAGAACGGTGAACATGGCATCTTGATTTTTTTTATGAGCATCATTTGGGAAACATTTGTAACAGATAGCGGGCAACCTCACTCCTGATTATAATAAGCGCAGGCATAAAGCGGTAATGATATCAGTTTGTTTATAATTTACGAATTATAGCTATTTGCACACATTTACATAATATGAGATGGTGTCCTTTGGGGAAAAAAGGGATCAACCTATTATCTTCTTGGTCTTTTTTTTTTTTTTTTAGTTATATCAACGCCTGTACTATAAAATTGACAGGGCGATACTTAATGCCTAATTGCTAATCATTATTCCATAATGACTACTTGTAGAACTACAAACTACAAACAGTAATGCAAAGTGCAAGCAACAGCTAGGCCTAGGTTGCGATACATGGCTCACCCCAATCTCTAACCTCATCTCCAACCTCATCATCAGACTTGGCTACCCTGGGCAGCGTTCTCGTCAGACTTGACACTGGCATCCTTGTTGGCCATCTCCACCATTTCTTGGATGCTCAATCGGCGGAAATGCTGCTCGTCTCGCTCCCGGCGTGTCACGTATCCAGGTGGCACCCCAGGCGGGCGCCTCTCCCATGGCACAATGTCGTGCATACTGTACATGATGTCCACGCTCTCTAGGCTGAGCAGCGAGGACTCGTACAAGTACATCCAAACTATGGCGGCAGCGGCCAGGTTGGCGCTCGCTAGGATGAACCCAAACGCGTATGACAAGCCTCTATCGGCGTGTGGGGTGAGGAATCCGATCAAAACTGCAATGACTGTCAGCCGCTTGTGTCTAGCATCTGTGATGTTTTTGTGAGGGAGGGAATATTACAATTGCCAAGCCAGTTGGCTGCTGTGGCCAACGAGGCCTGTTTTGCACGCGTGCGTAGAGCAAATGTCTCGCCCATGACAACCCAGGCAATGGGACCCCAGGTAGCCGCAAACGAAGCAATGAACATGCAAGATGACAGAATCATGACGACGCCATAGGTGCTCGACGGCGAGGAATGACTGGTCGCGGTGCCAATGGAGGCAAAAATCATTAGCCACACAGCTTGCCAAATGGCGCCGAGGATAAGAGGCCATCGACGGCCAAACCTGTCAACCAAATAGACGGCGAGAAAAGTGGTGGCAACATTGACGGCGCCGAGAATGAGTTGCATGAGAAATGGATCCTTGATGTGGGCAGTGGAGAAGATGGTAGTGCCGTAATAGAAGAAGTAGTTGATGCCCGTCCATTGTTGTAGAAAGTGAAGGCCCATACCAAGGAGAGTGCGGTAGCGCGTCTTGGGAACCCTTGATCTGGACGAGAAACACTCAATCCACGAGGCAGTGCCACTCTGGCGTTCCAATGCCAAAACCTCCCTCATCTCGTGCATGTCGTTCTCAACGAGGACATTGCTAGGATCCTTGCTCTTGCCGCGAAGTCGTGACAGCGATTGGCGGGCCTTTTCCTACTTGTCCCTGCCGGCAAGCCATCTCGGTGATTCTGGTACAAAGAAGATGCCAATTCCAAGAGGGGCGGAGTACAAGGCTCCCATGCCAATGACGAGACGCCAAGTGTCGCTGTCCTCCTGATGGCGGCGCATAAAATAGCAGACGACGTTGCCGAAGAGAATGCCAATGGTAATGAGGAGTTGGTATGAAGCGACTACGGCTCCACGAATCTCCCTCGGGGCGCACTCAGATTGGAACATGGGAACGCCAACAGAAAGGTTGCCGATGCCGAGGCCAGCAACAAACCTGCCCATGGTGAGATGGATCCAGCTACGATTTGCCGTAACCTGAATGGCATCTCCCAAGATGAAGATGAACACCCCCAAGGCGATGCTCTTTCGTCGTCCGAACCAGTCTGACGTGCTATGTTTGAGTGCTGGTCAGATATCTGTCTCGCAAAAGGCAAAAACAAGGCAAGGGGAAAAAAAGGGAACAGAGATGGAGTTGGCTTACTACGCGCCAGCCAGTGCGCCAACGAGGCAGCCAACGCTGAAGAAGGAGACAAGAAGAGACTTGATTGTGGGTGAGCCATCACTGAGGAACCGATGGACAAAGTCGTCGAAAACAATGGTGCCAGAGATCTGACCAATGTCGTAACCGAAGAGGAAGCCGCCAATCGAAGTGATGACGGCAAGGAAAAGGGCATCGAAGCCACAGTCGGCCCCCTTGACCTTGATCGACCTGGTGAACAATGGTGTATCAGCATTGGGGGAAAAGTCTGGCCAAAATGGATATCTGATAGACTGAGGCTTCGGTTCCCCCAGAAATTACTCACAGGTCCCCAAACATGATGGCAAGTCTGAGCTTACGCAATAGGCGAACTGGTCGAAGTTGAGAACGGAACAACGTGGAGATGTTGATACGAAAGCGAAGCCTCGGCTCCCGGTGGTAAATCCTAAGAAACGATCGATGCTCGAGAAACGATGGGAGAGCTGTGCCCTGTGGACGAAAGAAAGAGTAAGAATTTCTGCCGATGCCACTAAACGTAGCTACGCCTCGATGAGGCCGCTGCGAGAAGTAAGTTGAAAGTGAAAAAGACATGCGTACCTCAGCAGGTGGAAGAAAATCAGGCTGCCTTCCGTACGGAGAAGGCTCTCGGTAACGAGGGGACTTGTTGTGTTGTGTAGAAGGAAAATTCCAATGTTCCGTGGTAGGGGAAGCTTTGGGTCAACTTGCCCAAAATTTGGCAGCTTATCGCAACTGCTTCAGAGCCACCCCAACCCTTACCTAATCATCCCAACACCTGACTTCTACAGCACCTTGGGTAATGGTACATGCAGGTAGGTACCTCGGTGGAAAGAATGTTAGAAGCAGCTGGAGGTTCCAGCATACATTGTTTTTTTCCCCAGCAGCCTCCTCTGCCTGAGTTGTCCCTCTACCTTGACTGTAGTATATCATCATTGGCGTTTCCAGGCAGCTGATGGCTCTTCTTGGATGATTCAGAATAATACCTACTGCTCCGTCAGCCATTAGAAAGTTGTGTTTGGGTTATCAAATTATCGAATGCCTGATAATCTCATCGCATAGTGTAGCCACATACTCGTCTGGTAATAACATAACTGGTATCAAGTTTGTAGCACCGGCCACACATATAACTCCTATCCAGCCAGCGATTTTTCCATTGTAGAATCTGCATAGCTCTTGAGCCAGATTGCAGAATTCGCCATACTAGTGTTGTATTGTCATGCGTCGACGAGGCTGTGACATCGTGAGCCCTAGTAGTAGGGAGGAAGCCTACGACCGCTTGATTCTATAACTCGTGACACCAATGTCAGGCCGCTCGTCGTATCATCAATCTTTTGTCTTGATCATTGTTCGTAGCTGCCATCATATTTTTTGCTTCTTGTCGTAGCCGTTTGAGTATGCTTTGTTGTTTCTGCATGCAGTAGCATCTGTTTGTTTCATCGCCATCATGATATATCACATCTGCAGAAAAGTCTGTCGTCAGTAAAGATCTCCCATCCCATTGGTAATTGGGACTGGTTCTTGCTACCAAAGTTGTTTCTCGAGAACCCATTATCTTCCTTTTTATGCAAATAAGGGAGTTGAAGCCGGACCAACTTACATTGGAAGAAAACTCCTCTTGATAGTACATGTTCCTTGTCCAATGCCTTTGCCTTCACTCTGATCCTATATGGCAAGACTACTGGCAAGTCTATGTGATGGACAATGCCAGTTCCTGTATACTTGGATGAAATGAAACGAGGACATGGGGGAGTATCTGACAATTGGCTTGCAAGTAGATCGGAGTGAATAGTTTGCCCGCAAACCCACAACCCCCTTGTGGATAATTGGCTAGTAGAGGAAAGTAAATAGCTCTCCTCGAATCTATGTAGCACCCACCCACCACCACCACACTGGATCTGTCAGCAGCCAAAATGGATTTATCATTCATCCTGTAGTGTATCCAACACCACCGCGGAGGCAATTCCCCCTGAACTGCCACCAATTCGTCTCACATGCCGACCCAGAAATAAAATGACTACCTACTACATTGCATACCTTGATCACTAGCATCTCCTAGCTAGCATGTTGAGATGGATACTTGTAGGCTGACTACCCTAAGGGAGTATTGCAACATCAGCCGCTGGCATGGTGGTATCCATGGCGTGAAAATTCATCAAGTCACAGATTCCTCCGTCCCGTCAGAGTGAATATCAACGACGTCCTTAGTGTATCATGAGGATTACGTACCCCTTGCAAAAAATACGAACGATCCGACAGGGCTGTTTAGACAGAGGGCGTCATGCCTGCAGAACGACTGGCCATTTGTCTAGCGCGCCTGCTATCGCCGAAGGGCATGCAGCTAAACATCCCCTTTCAACCTTTGGGGGACTCAGCGTCCAGTTGGCTACCCATACCCAGGATGTGGAGTGGCCGTTTCTTTCTTTAGGCATCAGATACTACAACCCCCGTCGTGTGGAGATGGGCCGGCTAGAACGAAAAACCGGGTCGAGGCTCTGCCCTCCCTTCGGTTATTAGTATTGACGTTGTTTTCTGGCACAAGAGAAAACACCGGGAGGTCGGACCGAGGACACCTAACCTGATTGGTTTCAAGGTTAGCTGGGAGCCCTAAGCTTGAAAATATGCAGCTTGCGGATGCGGAACCGAAGCAGGGCTCGGAGAAGAATCCGCGATTGCTGTTGCTCTAGTACTTAAACCCGGCCTAGAGAAGAAACGAACCTTGTGGCTCAGGGGCGCCCAAAGACAAGACGACTGTCAACAGCTCACGCCGATACAAAAGCATAATACCGATAACCGCGAGGGTGGTGTGCTGTTGACCAATTGACCAGCGGCCACAATTGCACCCTTGCCGACATCGACATGAACGGGCCTTTTTGACGAAAATGCATCTCGCTTGCTAGCATCGGTGGCTTTCAGAAGACACTCATCTCCAGGCTGACATTGCCGCGGCTAACGGTTCGAGAAGGCCAGCAGGCTACAGGGACCGGACGTTTGTTTCAGAAGAGTGGATGATGAGGCTAATGCCTGACAAGCGCATTGAGTCTTCAAGTGGGATAAAAGAGCCGATGTGGATAGCGTCAAGCAAGCCGTGATGCCAGCTGAATGCCGGAAAATTAATTCACCACGTCCCTCTGCGCTGTTTGGCTGATGTCGGGCTGACTCGAAACCCGCAGCCCGGAGGCATCATCAAGATGCATGCTGTCGCGGCTTCGTATCTGCTTCAGCAGCGGTTCTGCATCTGCATCTCGTTGACAATGGCGGTGTTTGTTCTGAAGCCAAACCGCAACCATTGGACAGAAAGTTTTTGGGTTCTTATGCTTTTAGGCCACTGGGCACATGAAACAGCAACTCTGGCTTAAAATTGACGAGATATGGGGCCGTGATCTCGTATTCATTCTGCACAGCCAGATGACGTCCCCTGCCGCCAAGCCACGTCCATGGGGAGACTGAAAAGCGTGGGGATCTGGAGCGTGTAAGACCAAAAGGAGAAGCTTGCACAGCAGAGCCGTTTTACTCCGTCTCACGTCGGATATCGTGCGCTACGGAGGACGTTGCGCCAGCTAGAGACCTGACAGAGACGATTCGTCCGTTAGTGCTGCTCGTCCGATGGTGCTGCTCGTACTCGGTATTACTTGCAGCACTCATAATTACACCACATGATTTGCCAGCATACGGGCACGGAGTTGTGTGGATGTCAAGCGCCGCCGCCTGTGATTCGTTGCGGTTTACAGCAAATGAAGCTAGGTTTCCGAATTCTCAAACTGCATTGAGGACATGACAAAGCTGGTCTTACCCATGCAGCCAAACAAATGACTCGCCCTATTCTTCATCCAGCAGGCCTACGTAATACCTACACAACACATGCGTGATTCCAGCTAGGTCACATCAAGCCTTACCACGCCTACACCGACTGCGAACCTCCCTTGGGAAAAAATGATTAATGATCAAGGCAAGGTAAGAGGGATAAATTTGGGTCTTGCAGGGCGTCTAGATAAAGAGCCTCATGGACAACTCTGCTACCTGCGTGTTATCGACTCGTATATGTCGAGACATTTCGAACTGCAGCCCCCCCCCCCAAGAAGTCCTATACTGCGGACCGGAGGAGCAACTGACTGGCCCGTCGCGGACCAACCGGGGGGTGTCTGTTATGGCAATGACTTGTGAACATGGCAGGGCAAAAGAACCTCTTGACGGATCATCGGTGACGATGTATGTCAGAAACCGCGGGACGAGCTCCAATTTTCCCCTTTGGGTAACAGCCATCCATGTTGAAAGAAGAAAGTGGAACAAAGAGACTCAGATATATGCTTGCATGATAGGCTTCCTTTAACTATGTCTGATGGTGCTCCCCCCAAAAGAGACTATCAGACATGAGTTAATTACATAGCCGCCCAGGCATGGTGTCGGACGGCACCCCCCGTAGCATATTGTCCAGTCCAACCACTCTCTTGACACATAGGCTGAGCCACAATTTGGCATCAAACGGGAGCATACGGAATAATTACAGACTAGGCTAGGTTACATGTCACTCCTAGGAGTTGCTGTGAGCTGCATGCCGGGAGGCGAAATCGTGCCCGCTTCTGCCATGTTACCCACGTTGGTCCCCTTCAATACGAGTCGACGGAATCCCGTTGTTTCCAGGAGATAAAACCGAAAAGCGGATTCGCAATCTATTTTTGCAAAGGCCCATACGATAGGTTCAAAAGTGGTACTAACAAATTTGGAGGTGATAAATTGGTTCACGGCTCTGAAAAGCTTTTTCCAATTTTTTTTTTTCATCATCATCATCATCACTCTCTTTTCCTTGCTTCAGTACCGGTTCTGCCCTTCGTTTCTTCCGCTCGAAAAGTTGAAACTATTCCTTTTATAATATCTTGTTTGCCTTTCTCAAAAAAAAAAAAAACTATTGCAAATGGGCGTGCTCTCGGCTCTTAGCTCCTTCTTTTCGAAATTCCAAAACTTCGCCAGCAGGCCAGGCTGGATTGCTGCGCACGCCGAATCTCTCCGACTCCATCGTTTCCCTTCCCAAGATGAAGATGGCGACGAGGAAAACTTGGGTCGTCCATCCAAGTCACGGTTTCATCTAAACTTCAAGGCAATTTTCCTCTTTGTGGGAATGATGACGGCCGTGATTGTCTTGGTGAAGCTCCTCGATCCCGCTCGCCTCAAAAGCCTCACCCACCCAGAAACATCATACTCGTCGTCCGTGGTCCCCATGTGGGGATCCAACTGGGACTCTGAAACCACGCCCGTGATGGGCAAGTCGTCGTTTGACTTTGCAATGTACTTTCCTGCCCAGGGAAACAACTTCTTTCCCCTTGTCGCGTCGTACAACGAGCCTCCCCGTCACCGACCGAAGACGCCGCTCTTTGTCCCCTTTACAAGGAACAATGCCATGATGCGACAGACCATTCTTGGGTACATTGCCAGTGGATGGCCAAGAGAAGACATCATCATCATTGACAACAGCGGCACAGCCGATGCCAACAACCTGAAGCTCCTTTCGCCAGATAACCCCTTTTTCCTCGACTACGATTTGTTTCGATACAGATATGGCGTTTCGATTCTACAAACCACTGTGCTCCTGAATTTTGCCCAGATCCAAAACTTTATGCTGAGGGTGGCCATGGCTCGCCACTGGCCATACTTCTTCTGGAGCCACATGGACGTCGGAATCCTGAGCCACGAGGAAGAGACGCCGTACACGTCGTTTTACGAACGCGTCCTCAACGTCCTCGCTGACGCGGAGAAGAGCCGAGTCTCGGGAAAAGGCAAGTGGGCGGCCAAGTTTTTCAACTTTGACTATCTCACCCTGATCAACGTCGAGGCATGGCGACACATTGGCCAGTGGGACGTGTTTATTCCTTACTACTCTACCGACTGCGATGCTTACGGACGCGTCAAGATGCTGGGCTATGCCATTGACGGGGTTCATGCGGGACACATATGGGATGTCAACAACTTTGTAGAGGACCCCGAAGCGAGGTTCTTCCCGCCGGCAAAGTCTGGAAAGGATGGCGACTCTGCCGCCGAAGAAGACAAGCCGGGCTCTGCGCGATTCCAGGCTCTAAGGGAGGAGCTCCAGAAAATCCAGGATGCTAAAATGAGCGATTCCAAGGGCCGCAATACGTGGCAGAACATGCAAAAGGGAGGAAAGGGAGAGCCGTGGACGTATGATCCCAAGGGTTTCCAAGCGGCCTGGTGGGAAATGGCAGAGGATGGACGAAAGCTCTACAGTCTCAAATGGGGAGAGGGGGGCTGTGATTTATTCGGGGAGAAGAAGACAGTTGAAGACATGTGGAAAGATGTCAAGGATGAAAAATAGAGAATAGATTTCTATCGGATGCGCGTGGGAGATGTGGTAATGGGTTTTTGGATATATAGGTAGTAATTTTGAGGTTATGCTGGGAAGCGTATCTTGCTTTTTGGATTTGATCTACATACAATAGCACAATCACTTTACTAAACTGACTATAAGCATCAATAATGACTCTTTGGATAGACTATAAATTTATCCCCGTGTCTCAAAGATCACAACATCTCAAGTTCCCTTGTTTTTCCAACGCACTTGCATGGGGGTCGTATCAGAGTGATTACTGATCCTCTTGCTAATGACCCCCACTACAGCAGTTTACAACTTGAAACTCATAAACGTCAACAGCCTGGAAACCATTACAAGCGGTTAACTATTCCAGACCGAGGTTGCGGGTCCAAGGACCGTGTTGACGCCCGGACACACGACTAATCGCACTTGTTTGGTGTTAAAAGGGGAAAGTGCATGGGTTTACGTACATGAGACGATCGATTCGGCTGTAACCGAGTCCGAAGGAGACTGACTACAAGGCCAAATAAAAAACCACCAATCTCGTTTGCAGGAGGCAGAGAGACCAGAAGTTGAACCGTGACAGCCTCTCGACGTACATTAGTAGGGTAGTACTCTCTATACCTAATCGGGCACTTGGTAACCCGGAGAGTGGCATCTCTTATGTGCTGGACATGCCCATGTATTACCTATAAATAGACACATATGGATCTCATTGCTCCCCAGACAACTACCTACTGTGCTCGGTACATGGGGAAACACGAGTATCGGAATAGCAAGTGTGGCTGTGGAGGGCTGAGCTTGATGGCCGGGCCAGGGCGGTAAGTAGCCGCGAGGATGCTCGACACCATGAAACCAAAGCCAATGAAACAGAGTGGCTGTGCTCGGCCATGCGTAGCGGGCCGGGAAGAGAGAGCCAATTCATGCCAAGCCGATTCATGGCGGTTACCTTGAGCATAGAAGCATTCTTGCACAAACCTGGCAAGAAAAAGCGCGGTTTCGAAAGAGTACCTAGCTAATAAGCTACATACAGAGTGCTTGCATTGGCGATTAAGCCGTTTTTACGATCCTGGCCCGCTGGCCTTGCCTTGGCTAGACAGATCCAAGACGCAACTCCACCAAACCAAACCATGGCCCCCTCTATTGTACACATTCAATTGACCAAATCCTCCCCCGTTGGCACTCCATACACTCCAAGAAAACAACTGGAAAGACGGCAAGCCCGTATGATACGATGGACATGTGCTGACAGAATCCTACATGTTGATTGTGAGTGCGGGACAGTATTGGCTAGAGAGAAAAGACAACCCTGGCGCCGTTACGCAAACAGAGGACGGGCTGCGTCATCGCCTACGAGGCCGAGCCCACTTCAGCCGCGCCCGGAAGATGCGATAAAAGCAACGGCTCTCTTCAATTTTCCATGGAGAAGGAAGCAGAAGAAAAGAGAAAAGAAGAAGAAGAGATTCATTGAGATATACACCGTTTGAAGCCTCTTTGCCTATTTTTTCCCACAGTGACTGGTGAAAGGAAACCGACATCCCGAGAGCCGGATACACACAGAGACGGCAACCAAAAGACGCTTCACAAGAGGCCTCCTTTCCTCTTTCGTACAACCCCGCGACGACGGAAAAAAACAACCAGACACTCACAGATATCATGGACGGCCGCTCCATCAGCTCCCTCACAACGCTCTGCTCGGGGACATCGCAGCGGGCCATCTCGGGCGGCTATGAAATCCAATCGCTAGTCGGGGGCCTGGACGCGAGCCGGCAAAACGTCTCACAGCTGCTGTCGTCGCTGGGCAGCGCGCTGCAAGAGCTCGGCCAATGGGCGTCGAAGCTGGAGACGAGCCTCGTCGCCTCGACGGTGGCGATGCTGGTGCAGGACGGGTTCAAGGACCTGCTGACGACGTGCGATGGGACGATGACGGTGCTGCACAAGCAATTGATGCGGCTGCAGGCGGACAATGTCGAGAGGATCAACATTGACTTCTTGGTGGCGTATTATCAAACGATCAAGGCCAACATAGGCCTTTTGGAATTCATGGTCGAGGTTGTCCAAACGTAGGCTGAACCTCGCAGTGCCGCAAGTGAGTGTGCTTTTGAGCTGACCCTTTTTTTTTTGACAGAGACGACAAAGTCGAGCAGGAGGACAGGTTCTCGCGATTAAAGGCAAATGATCTCATAGTCGTGGTAGAGACTGTGTCCGAAACATCAGCAGGGCAAAAGAACATTTTACTAGACGTGGGGGAGTCACAGGCATCTGGAAGCAACAGCAACAGCAACGGCACTTCACATGCACCAAACGATGCCCTAGAAGAAGAAGACGATGAATCCGCTGAGCCGCCCCCGTATACCGCTCAAGTCGAAACCGAGGCCGAAGTCGTAACCGAAGCTCAAGCTGAGGCACCGCCGGCAGCGGCACCATCTTCCTCAAGTCCTCAGCCCTCTGGAATCTCATGGGGCGCAGTCTTCAGAAACTCGTTCAAGGCGATAGCCAATACGCTTGTGCCGCAACCAGGCCCCTTCGTCTCTGCCCTGTGCCAGGCCGCTTCCATTGGCGACATTCAGCAAATCGCCGGCTTCCTCACCCAAGGCGCCAACATCAACGGCCGCAACGAGAACGGCAAGAATGCCCTGCAGTGCGCCATCCTGGCCGACCAGGAGGACGCCGCCCGTCTGCTTCTGGCGTCGGGAGCGAGCACGTCTGGCTCCGGGTGGTCGGGCATGCCGCCGCTGTTCCTCGCGGCCTCGGTCGGCAACCTCAATTCGGCCAAGATGTTTCTCGGCAAGGGAGCGAGCATTGACGAAAAGAGCACATCTGGCCAGTCGTATTTTGTCGGTGTTGTTTCTTCCGGCAATCTAGACGGCATCCGGTTCCTTCTCGAGCAGGGCTGCAGCGCAAACACAAAGGACATAAGCGGCGAAGCCGTCATTGCAAACGCCGTGCGGAAGAAGCAAATGGCCCTCGTGGAGCTCCTTTTCGAATTCGGCGCAAAAATCACCTCCACCGACATCTCCGGCCGCAATCTGCTGGCCGTGGCTCTCGACAAGAAGGACTATGAGATGGCAGAGCTCCTCCTGAAAAAGGGCGCAAAGCCAAACGCCAAGAACCTCGCGGGCATGCCATTGCTGGCAGATGAGATTAACAACAAGCGGCTCAAGACGGCCAAGCTGCTCCTCGACTGGGGCGCAGATCCCAACACCAAGGACTGGCACTCGCAGCCAGTCTTGCTCATCCTCATCAAGAGCTCCAAGATTGCCGCCGAGGACAAGATTGACCTTGTGCGCCAGCTTTTTGCCAAGGGGGCCAACGCAGACGTAAAGGACTGTTTCAGCAAGTCTCCTGCGATTTGCTATGCCGTGGAAGCTGGCATCTCGGAAATCATCTCCCTCATGCTGCAGAACGGCGCCAAGACGACGGCGAGGATGCAAAACGGCGATTCTCTGCTCAAGTACGCCATTGACCACGGGCGAAAGGATCTCACCGAGGCGCTCCTCCACTACGGAGCCGATCCAAACTACAGCGTCGGGGAAAACGGCGTCAAGCCGGTGGTACAGGCCCTTGTGAAGCAGGATCTGGACATGGTACGCTTGCTCCGGGAAGCGGGAGCTGATGTCAATGTGGCAGAGGTGCAGGATGTTGCGAGGGCCTTGGCCAAGGCTGAGGTCTATGAGGCACTGGGGATGCCGGCTCCCATTGAGGGAGACCCTCCAAACTACGACACCGCGATGAAGAACTAAACGGTGAATTGGAACCAAGGGAGTGCTTTCATTGGGTTTGGTCAAGCGTACATATTTGTTGGAATTGGATCAGCATAGCGTGTTATATCATCTCTTTATTCGCATCTTGTTGAACGCCGTATTCTACCGTAATTATGCGTCTATATGAACGTCATGCTTGATCTTTCTACTATACAACTCTGAAAGACGAGGGAGAAACCAAAAAAAAAAATAAAAAAAAAATAGAGTGCCGCCATGATGCTCCGCTCACAAACCACTAATCACCTGCTTCAACCACCACGAATGGATCCGCGCATCGTCAGTCAGTTCAGGATGAAAGCTCGTCCCCATAATCGAGCCCTGGCGAACCGCAATGATGTCTCCCGCGTCACCCTTGGGAGCAGCAAGCGAAAGACCAGCCTTTGCCCTCTCGACTCGGTTCGCAAGTCTGGCCAAGACTTCGACCTCTGGCCCGTCCCCATGGGGGAGGACCTCTTCCACCACGGGGGCGCGAATGAAGATGCCGGGGAATTGGTCAGGGTTGCCTTCGCCAGCGAGGAAGGGCAGGTCGACGGGGGTAGCGAAGCTCTCCATCTGGCGCCCAAAGTGGTTGCGGTGGACGCGGACGCTGAGCCCGCCGATGAGGGCCTGGCCGCCCTTTTTGGTGCCGTTGGCTTCGTCGCAGAGGAGGATGAGGCCGGCGCATGTTCCCCAGACAGGTTTCTTCTGGACTCTAGTTTTATCGAGTTAGCATGATGTATCGTGAGAAGCTTTGACGATACGTGCAAGGACAGTCTTACTTGACGAAATCACGCAATGGCTCCAACAAGCCCGACTGCTGGGCAACAAAGGAAATGGTCGTGCTCTCGCCCCCGGGAATCACCAGGGCATCGCATCTCGCGAGTTCCCCCACGGTGCGCACCTCGATGGCTTCAAAAGTAAAGTCCTGGGAGACGATGCCCGCGGCAGCCCGGTTGAGCAGCTCAATGTGCTCGGCGAAGCCGCCCTGGAGGGCCAAGACGCCCACTGTGAGGGCCATCATTTTCGTGAGAGGATGAAGCTGACGATGAGGGAGGTGAAGAGTGTTGGGCATGCATGTGAAGGCTGATTCGTACGAGTTTGCCTGTTGCAGATTATCTTTTTATCGCCCGGCTGACTGGACTTGACTTGATATGATAAGAAGCTTGGGCGCCGGTAGCCGGCCTGGCGAATGATTTTTCTGGTGGTGGCGGGGTGACAAAGATGAGTGGTGGCGTGAACCCCAGGTCTGTTCTTGGGTCAACGTACCTCGATTGTATTCCATGCACAGTACTAGTGTAAGGTGCTACTAATGTTAGCATGACTTGAAGAGCATGGAAGAGGCAGCGTGTGGCTCAGTCTAGGTCGAAATAAGCAATACCTGCGGTCATGAGTTGCCCATGGGATGTTCTGCATCTGGATCCCACGGGTATCAATTGGCTAATGAGTGAAGGCGGGCTATCGACGGCAAGCAGCGGTGCCTTGTTACAGTCTACATCAAGTACACGTCGTTGAAAGAAGAATGGCATAGGACAGGGCCCTACAGCGCAAGACTGGACTCATGCATGGCCCGGGATCGATGACATGACACTGGACGCCAAGTCACTTCCCCTCGCTCGCTTTGCATCTGGTCTTCGTCCAAAGGGCGCCGGTACATGCCATGATGGGGTTCTGCTTTGCCTGTGCTGCTCCGCCATCGGGATGTTTCGGGGGCTCTTCCAGGCGGGACTGCCTGATTCCGCCATGTCGTTGCGGTCTGCTTGATAATGCGAGTTGAGCAGTGAAGAAGGTTTCAAAGTCACTCTCCGCCTCGCATGGCCCGACACTTACATGCGAGCAACTCCGGAGATTCAAGATGCAAAATCCAGAAAGGGCTCCGCACCATGCAAAGCCACTGCAAGCTGCAAATGCAAATGCAAATGCAAATGCGCTACAACGGGGCCTCTCTTTGGCGCCGCATCGACCTGCATGAGGCTGCCCCGGAGTCGCCCAAAGAGGCCAAGCCCAAGGTGAGGCCGGCGGACCGGAATCCATTCAAAGAGTCCAGTCCAGTCCAGTCCAGTCCAGTCAAGCCCTGGGCTGTCCCGGCCATCTTGGATTCGTGACTAGCAACTGAGATCTCGGGGGGTTCAATGGCGCGCCGCTAAGGGGGCTCTGACGGCACCCGGACAGGCTTCTAGACGGGCCTTTGATGCTGGTGGTGGTTGATAGATGGCCCGCCGTTTACGTGATGGCTCTGCAAGCGGGAGACTGTTGCCATCTCTGTGTTGGTGCCTTGGTGATACTTTCGCCCTCCGATGACATGTTGGACTCTACCTACAATCTAACGAGAGATGAGCATCAACTGCAACAAAAGAAGTGCACTTTATGATTTCCCGATGCTTGCCGCCACGCCCAGCCATCCACGGGCCATTGTCCCACCCCTGTAACATGACCGTTTACTTCCACCATCTTCACCTTTGCCCTCTCTGCCTTGTCAACTTGTCTCTCTCCCCCGCTCTGCTGCATCGCCCCGAGGCTACGGCCGGCACCCAAGATTGCACATGCGGCATGTCACAGCAAAAAGAGAAGAAGAATCGCAAAAAATCCCCCATCTCGGCTCCGTTTTCGCTGGCTCCGCAAAGGAATGCGCGGCGCCCGCCTCCGCCATGCATCTGCTAGTGTAGCACGAAGCATGTGCCGATGTACTCCGTGTGTACCTGCTAGGAACGCTACTAAGATTGCAAGTAAGAGCCAAAGGTCCCAAGGCGAGGTACTTTGTAATCTTCGTACTACTACTTTTTTCTCTTGGCTGCTCCGTAAGATTAGTTGGTATACGGAGTACATTGGCAACTGCTAGTAGTTGAATAAATTGACTCAACCTTTTGTTGTTCCTTGTTGCCCCACTGCCGCCAGTTCCCGGATTGCCCCTCATATATTGAAGGCATCGCCAAACCCGAACCAAAACTTCTTGTCCAGACTTGCCAACCACTCAATTCGACTCCTCGATACCCTTGGGACAGATCTACTTGTTTGTGCAACCCCATGCCCTTGAGACTCTGTGAAGCAGTCCTTGGAACCTTGTACTAACCGTCTTCTCCTTCTTCTACCCCTCCAGGTTCTCTCTCCAAACTTACCCCTCCAAACACCATCACCATCATCATCACCATGGCCAACGACGCCTCTACCAACGGCTCTGCTGCCGCCCCCGCAACCACCTTTGCCCTCAAGGCCGGTCTCGCCCAGATGCTCAAGGGCGGCGTCATCATGGACGTCACCAACGCCGAGCAGGCCCGCATCGCCGAAGAAGCTGGTGCCTGCGCCGTCATGGCCCTCGAGCGAGTCCCCGCCGATATCCGCAAGGACGGCGGCGTGGCCCGCATGTCCGACCCTGCCATGATCAAGGAGATCCAGGACGCCGTCACCATCCCCGTCATGGCAAAGGCCCGCATCGGCCACTTTGTCGAGTGCCAGATCCTCGAGGCCCTGGGCGTCGACTACATTGACGAGTCCGAGGTCTTGACGCCCGCCGACGACGAGAGCCACGTCGAGAAGAGCCCCTTTGGCGTGCCCTTTGTCTGCGGCTGCCGCAACCTGGGCGAGGCCCTGCGCCGCATCGCCGAGGGCGCGGCCATGATCCGAACCAAGGGCGAGGCCGGCACCGGCGACGTTGTCGAGGCCGTCCGCCACATGAAGACTGTCAACAGGGACATTGCTCAGGCCAAGGCTGCTCTTGCCGAGGGCGGCATCGTTCGTCTCCGCGAGCTTGCTCGTAAGCTTGAGGTTGACGTTGAGCTGCTGCGCCAGACTGCCGAGCTGGGCCGTCTCCCCGTCGTCAACTTCGCCGCCGGTGGTGTTGCCACGCCTGCCGATGCTGCTCTCATGATGCAGCTTGGCTGTGACGGTGTCTTTGTCGGCAGCGGCATCTTCAAGTCTGGCGACCCTGCCAAGCGAGCCAAGGCCATTGTCCGCGCCGTCACCCACTTCCGTGACCCCAAGGTCCTTGCCGAGTGCAGCACCGGACTGGGCGAGGCCATGGTCGGCATCAACTGCGACACCATGAAGCCCGAGGACAAGCTTGCCGGCCGTGGCTGGTAAACACCCCCCTATTATATGAGTTAGCAAGGGAACGCAAGAGGAGGAAAAGCAAAAGTGTGGTGTATAAAAAAAAAGAAAGAGACAGAGGAGGAGGAAAAGACTGGCACAGAGCCTCAAAATGTATCTATTCTACTGTTGGATTTGGGCGTTGTGGACTTTTTGTCGCTTTGGGTGGCACTTGGCATGCTGAACATGAGAATTCGAAAGATGCCGTCAGGGTATGCGACCTATGGAGGGTTATACAGCATAGCACGAAATCTACATTTTACTTTTTTTTTTTTGCACACTATCTTCTCTCACCGGGTCAGGGTTGGGTTTCTCTGGGGAACTGAAGTTTTGGAAAAAAAGGTAGGCCGACAAAAGTGAGAGGGGAGACGAAACCGCCCGCTGCCAGCTGGCCGTACTTCCACCCACGCAGTCCATCATGTGCCGGCCATCTTTTTCCCCCTTGTATCAGCTCAACGCGCCTTGACAATGCGAGTGGTCATGCTCTTCATTCTTCTTTGCATCAAGCTCGGGTTTCCCAAATTCTTCAAGTTCTACGAGTTCCTCAAGAACCGCTTTCGACCTTTCCGCCGCTATCCCAAACGCAAGAGGTGTGTCTGCTTTCATCGCTACCGTTTTTTTCTTCCTGATTTCACTCTCTTTTGAATTTCTGTGCTCCTGTTTGATGTTGTTTTTTCCCTTCTCCTCAGGAGAATCTTGGCGTGAGAAAATTGAGTAATCTCATCTCCCCCCAGCAAAACATCTCTCTTCCATCTCACCATGCTCTTCCTCCTTCTTAGCAGACTCTTCATCATCTTTCTCAACATTATCCTCATCTTCCTTGTCAACGTCTTCGAGCTTCTTCTCGACGTCCTGATCTTCCTTCTCGATTCCTTCTAGCTAACTCTTCCGCCATCAGCAAGAGAACCAAGACCGTTCACTTTGCTGAACCCAAAAAGAACGTCCGCGTCGTCTACCAAGCATTCTCGCGATACTTTTAAACCGCAAAGCCCTGCCACTGTGCTCCACAGGAACGACAAAACTTGGTTTGTGCATCCCAATCTCGTCTTTGAAGCCTTGGAAGCTAACACTCTTCAAAAACCAGACTTGTTTCCTACTTGTATCAAGCACCTCTTCGTCCACCATGAGATTCTACAATCGTACCGAGGAGCTCGAGTACTACCGCAACGGCATGGAAGGCTACCCGCCCACCGATCTCGAGTACTGGACCTCGTTGTTCATCGTGTGCTCCTTCTTCAGCGTCATCATCGTTTGCGTGATGTACCCAAAGGGAACCTGGTTCCAGTGTCTCTCTGGAGCCACCTTGCTCTACCTCTTCCGGCAGGTGGTGATCAACTATGTTGACTGCGAGTAACGCAGTTCTGGGAGGGGGGAGGCTCTCTCTCGATGCTGGCAACCCCAGCTCGGAGATGAGATTGAGTGTTTGCTAAAGGTTTTTTTTTTGGAATTCGGGTCTGGGAATATAATGCAGTTCATGCAATTTGCCCAACGTAATATCGTGACTGCTTGCTCTCCTTTGTGACTAAACCCGCCCTCCACTTCCTCCTCTCTCTTTTCCTCTCTTTTCGTCTCGTTTCGTTTCGTCTCGTTTCGTCTCGTTTCGTTTTGTTTTGTTGAGCTTTTGGTTTGAAACCTTTGATGCCGATTCTCGATTCAATCTCGATGAAGTTTTACCCATTAGCTCTGACGCCGGAGTTGAGAGCATCTATCGACCATGGTCAAGGCATTTTACTTGCACAAAAGAAGGATTGTTGCCATTCCCATATTCCGTCCCATAACCATCTCTCGTCGTCCAAGATATTCTCGCTTCGCTCCTCCACATTGCTTTTCCCCAAATATGCTTTTCGCTTGCGTCGTTTGTCTGGATACTTTGTGTTGCTCCTTTGTCTTTACTTCTACGCGTGAATAGTAGAAACTGTCAGTTTCCTTCTGCTGCTCAAACGTAGTTTGGAAAATTTGTCCATTACCTTGACCAATTCTTGGCAGTGATCCCGCCCGAATACGACGAGAGATTGTGAATCCACGCTGCGGAAAAGTTTTACGTCCAAATCATAAATGACTTTCGCTATCCATATTAAAAACAATGCGCAACTTCTGGATAAAATTCCACCAGAGAAGTTCTTGTTTCAGAATACAAAGCAAAGCAGCCATATTTCTGCTCTTATGGATACACGCAGAGGTAAAACTCCTCTCTACAATTCTACGGCAAATGTCACACGAGATGAAGGCATAAGAAGAAGGTTGTTTTGAATGTTTTTTTGCAATATCTACTCTAGATGTTTGGACTACCTCAATTCCATGCGCCCTATCGAAGAGAAGCAGTCAGCAATCGGGAACTTGAAGTTTAGGTCCAGCAATGTCATTGAGAAAAGCTCTGATCAGAAAGCCCAGCAGTGCTTTACAGCGCACTCATTGTGATGTCGTGTTTTTAATTCTCATCATGCCATGATGGTGGAAAAAGAGAGAGAAGAATACTCACGGGGATGGTTCACTTGAAAGGCGAAATGTTGAAGTGTCTGCCAATGAATGTGCTAGAAAATCAGTCAGCTACTAGAACACTAGACAATGAAACAAGAAAAGAATAACAACAAAAGGGCGGTCAGAGGAGCCATGTGTTTCTGTAATAATAGTGCTATGAAAGCAAGCAACTCTACGGAGCACAACATCCCATTGATGGTGCGGCTCGGTGTAATCATCCCGCAAAAGAAAAGAGAGAGACAGAGAGAAAAGACACTTACCAGAGGGGCTTCAAATGGTGAAGGCTTCTGTAGAGTCCTGATGCAGAAAAGAAGTCAGCCATCAGGAAGAAAAGACCAAGTCAGAAAATTCCACGAAGAATATTTTCTGGTCAGAAGAACCCTAATGCCGCCGGAGGATACTTTGGAAGCCTCTCCTCCCAGCGCACGCATCTTGATATTGTGTTCTTGTTTATAATCATCCCATATCGTAGAAGGGGGGGGGGGGGGAAACCGACCGGAAAAATTGAGGCAAACGATTGCGTAGAGCCCTGGCCAAAGAAAAATAGTTAGTATGGAGATCTCCAAGAGAAAAGTGAGAAAAGAAGATTGAGAAAATCATGGTCAGTAGAACCCAGGTTTCACTCATGTGAAGTTGTGTTCTTTTTTATAATCATCCCATGGCAGAGAAAACAAAAGTGACTTACCAGAGAGCAATGTAACAGAGGACATCTCGAGTTCAGGATGTGACCTAGTAAAAAAAAAGTAGCCAGCAGACAAATCCAAACGTGAAAATTGAAAAAAAAAAATGTAGAGGGAGTTTGTATGGTCAGAGCAACTTCAACAGTTTGAAGCGTTACTCAAAGCGCACTCACTTTGCGATCGTGCTTGAGGAATGTCATCATCCCATACCTGAAAAGGGGGGGGGGGGTAGGAGCTGAGGATGGGCTAGGCTTTCATACTAGAATCGGAGAGAACACACATGTCGAGCCCTGTTTCAGAAAAGAGATCAGTAATCAGAACAAGACAGATGAATTCAGAAAATGTAATCAAGAAATCATGGTCAGAAGAACCCTGCAAGCTTTGCACTCATTCGTATCGTAGTTGTACTGTTGTACATTGTTTTCTAATCACCCCATAGGAAAAAGAAGAAGAAAAGAAAAAAGACTTACTATGAGTATTCAATCCAAGAGAGAGAAAGGAGTTGCTATTAAAGACAAGTCAGTGAGTGTACACAAGAAGGGGGGTGGAAGGGGGAGGTTAGTTTAGTCGCTCAGAGTTGAATTTTGCCTTCATGGTCTGCTCTAGACAGACTCGAAAACACACGTCATTCATCATTGAGACTCCCGCAAGAACAGACAACTGAAGCCAGACCAAGTGCTTTCATCAATGGCCGACATGAAAACATGGCATAGTTCTTGTGTCGCCTCTCCAACACACAGAGCACAGGTGAAAGAGAAACAGCTGAAGCGAGAGGCTAGAGTGAATCAATTTCGGCGTCAGACTGAAAAATTATTCCATCGCTGACATGCAGCCGGAACGAACCCTATGTCATCATCCTGAGTGTGTATGTGTTGGGAAAAGGCAACACGAAGAGAAAAGGGGACCCCCAAGGCCGAACAGGAGAAGTGGGCAATTTCTGCTCTTCAAGCACACAGAGCACAAGTGAAAAAGAAACAAACTGAAGCGAGAGGCTAGAGTGAATCAATTTCGGCGTCAGACTCAAAATTTTGATTCCATTGCCTTTGGAGCTGGAATGAACCCTATGTCATCATCCTGAGTGTGTATGTGTTGAAGAGAGAAATGGGAAAACGAAGGGAGAGGATGAGAAAGGGAAGATGCGGAGAAAGAAAAAAACAAAAGACGAAAAGGTAGGAGTTGTAACAGCCACAGATATGCTTCTTCCAGCATACACAAGCACAAAAAGAAAGAACCAACAACAGGCGAGAGGCCAGAGTGATTCAATCAATGTCAGACTGAAGATGTTTTTTCCATTGCTGACTCGCAGCTGGAAACGGAACCCATAGTCATCATTCCATGTGACATGTGTATGTGGATGGAAGCGAAAAGGGGTAGAGGGGAAAGGAAAGAGGTGTCAACAGAAAGAAAGAAAAAAGCAAAGCAAAAAAACAAGTGCTGTGGGAGAGTGAGGCTGAAGGGAATGCGAATGTGTCCTTGACACACACAAGCACAAAAAAAAGAAAAACCCGATGGGTCAATCAATGTCAGACTCAATTTTTGGTACTCCATTACTGACCTGCAGTTGGAATATGGAACCCATGGTCATCACTCCATGTGTGTGTGTGTGGAATGAGGTGTGGAAAAAAAGCAGTGGCAAGCGAACGGAGAGGGAGAGAGGGAGAGAAAGGGGGGTGGAAAAGAAGGAAGAAAATCGTGAAAATTGGGACTCGAAACAAACAAGATCCTGCTCTGTTTGGCTCTTCAGCACCCACAAACACAATAAAGAAAGAAGCAACAGAAACGAGAGGCTAGAGTGTTTCAACCAGCGTCAGACGATGATTTTATTCCATGACTGACTTGCAGATGGAACTGGAACCAGTAGTCATCACTCGATCGAAGAGAAAACAGAAAGCAAGAGGTGAAAGAAGAAAATTGGAGGTGGAGGAGAAGGATTAGCACAAAAGCGAGAGGAAGAAGGAAAAGACTTACAGTGCAAGAAAAACAGACAGAAAAACTAGAAACCCCCGACCGCAGCCAGAACAACTGAAAGTTGAACTGCCCATCAGACAGAGTATTTGATTCCATTTGCTGACTGGCAGCTGGAAAAGAACCCTTTTGTCATCATTTGGGTAGGGGGGGGGGATTGAGATTGGTAAGAAAATTGGAAAACATACCTGAAAGATCGAAGTGAGATCCGAAGGAGGGGATCAAAGGTCACTGTGGAAGTGGGAGTCGAAATTGGAAAATGGAACATGCCACAGAGATGTGGGCGATGGGCGATGGCAAGGATGAATGGA